>JBAMIG010000003.1:9502143-9526735 GCA_037177335.1 Kiunga ballochi
TAAGGTAAATGCAGATACTAGGCAATAAGTAACTGGTAGCCAATGGCAAACAAATAGCTAGTAGCTGATATGACTAGGATGCCTTTAGTGGATGACAAAAATCAAATGAAAGCTGAAAGCCTTTCAAGATACATTTGGGAAAAGATTACAATCTTACTTTTGAGCAGATTTCCAAATGAGTCAAAGCATATGACAATAACTGACACTAATTGCTACCATATGGCCACCTGCACATGTGGTGTCATGCAGTTAGTGTTGCCTTTAATGTGATTGTAGTAGACCCCCTGCCTGGGAAGATCTTGTATGTGTAATAGTATACAAAAACAGTTCAGATTATTTTTTTAACAATAATTAAATGGTGTCTGTGTCGAATAAAAAAAAAAAACAGATATTTGAACCCTATTTCTGTTCTTTAAGTGCCAAGATGGAGTTGCAGAACCATTTAAAGGCAGTATGGTGAATGTAGGCAGTGTGCTTGGTGCAATGGTTTGTTGGGAGGAAAAGTAGCTTGAGCTTTCATTTATCTGTGGTTTGAACAACAATTCTTGCAAAATGGCTTTGAGCAAGGGTATTTACCCCCATGTGTATATGTTCCTGCATACTCTGATGACAGACTAGTGCAGCTTTTAGAGTTGTCTATAAATACTGAGGTCCAATTCACCACCACAACATAGTCTCTAATGTGTCAGTCCTGGCAAACATAACCTCAGCAGTAAGGGGCCTGACACAGACGGCCCCCAACCATCATTAATTTGAAATTGCTAAAGTAAAGGTTAAAGTCAATGAGACTCCACAGGCTATGTCTATTTAAAAGTAAACCTTTCCATTTGGAACATGTCTGAATTTGTCACAGATTTTAAGGCCAAACCTGAAGTGTATTTTACAATGAGTGAATAGACTGCTTTTAAATGAATGCCTTCAAGTGTTACTAAAGCTGTGATGTGAATTCAGAGGTCAATGCTTTGACATTACAGGACCAATGCATCAGTCTCTTATAAATGTAAGCTGAACACATAGGATCTTGAGCTGATTTATGAACTTCCAACACTCGCAACAAACAGATCCTTTATGGTAAAATGCAGAGCTCATAACAAGAATCCCTTGATGCTCAGAAAACTGAATTCAGATGATCAGGTGTCTAAAAGAGCTGTGCTTTGAATTTCCATTTCTTAAACAGCGGAAAAGTGCATATTGGCACTCCTGCAGGGATGGCTATGCAACCATTTGCTGAAATGGGAACAGGATTTTTTGTCTGGGCATCCCTTTGAATCTAATGGAAACAAAACTGCACCAATTTAATATGTTTCACAATTGATGTGGTAATGGTGTCCCGTTTTTCTATATAAACTTGGTACCAGACTGAGAACCTTGGGACTTTTTCTTATGGGTCAATATTTACTTTTAACACAAGGACGAAATTCTGTATAGTGTCTAAGATGTGCTGATGCACTTTAACCCCACAAACGGCTAATCACACAACACACAGTTGGGCATTTAAAATAGTATTATAAGGATGACTATTTAAATATAAGTTTGAATTGAACCAGAACAGTCAGTTAGTTAGTCAGTTAGTTAGTTAGTTAGTTATCCCATATGGGAAATTTGTTTCCACAAAACTATACACAGTTATATTACGCTTCAGACATCAGAGACAGTTTACAAATATGTGACAGCAAAAGACAACAACAATGACAAAGCAGCAGGTCCTAATACTGTATGTTCATGTCTGGTTCAGTGCAGTTATGGCTGAGGGGAAACTGTTTTTGAAGCATGCTCTATTGAATGTCAGAGTTCTGTATCTGCGTCCGGATGGTAGTGATGTGAAGTGTGGTCAACTCATGGCTGTGAGGCAACTATTTTAGGTCTTTACTAATTGTACAACATGCTGTTCTTTGTTACTGAGAAGTTGTACATAAGCATTTAAAAATTTAAAGATTTGAATTAAGTTCATCTGTAACACTATAGGGAATTTTTTTTAGACATTCTGACATAAGAACAGCTAAACATCCCTATTGTATTTGTAGTAAATGTAAATAAAAATCACTTTTTTTTTACATTTACCTGTACTCTAAAACTAAACTTATTAAAGTAATTAGTAATCAAGGTGAGCTATCAAGACCATTCCAAATCATATTATTGACCTACATGGATGAACGCACCTCAACACTGCTGCTTTATTCTGTATTTATTAAAGCAGTGAAGTGTCATTTCCAAACTGGCAGCAGGAAAAAAGAGATTGCACTATGGGTAAAAAGAAGAAGCCCAAATAATGTACAATGTCTTAAGGGATATAGATTAAATACAATTCTAAGTACAATTCAAATGCAAGCTGGGAGTTGTTCTTCACAAATTACCTTAGAGATAGCCTTCTGCGTTCAAGTATAGATTCTAGAGATGTTTTCCTGAAGTCACATACGTGATTATTATGATGGTCTTTGTGTCAAGCTCACAACACCTTACAATTACTCAGCTGCAACATGTCACAGTTAACCACAAAACAAATACAAAGTCTCAAACATACAAGTTAGTTGCAATGCAAAGGTTGCAACAGAAGTTAGCAACTATTTTTTTATTGGAATTTACACTGCACAAAAAGAATAACAAGAAATATTTTGTGAAAAAAATGCATGAGGAGTCAATAAAATTTGAATGATAAATCATGTTTAATCATTTCAGGATCATCTCAGGTGCAGAAAGCTTCTTACGCCCGTGTTTACTCAATGGCAAAGTCCTACTCTATTGTTAAAACCATACAGAAAGCCTTTCACCTGTTGGTTGTGCCTGTTATTTAAAGAAACTAGCACTTAATACAGGTACGCAACTACCTGACCCATATTTGTTACATGATTAGCTTATAAACATAAAAAATGGCTTGCAGTGATCTGACATTTACATGTAACTAGAAGGCCTAACGTGTCACATAGGTGTCCTATTATTGCTCATGTTTACACTTTACTATATGTTTATCTATAAAATTTACTTAAGCAGCTACAGGTACGTCCAGTTCATGTCAATGTATTAGGAAAAGACTTAATAGTCATAGATCTACTTAAATATAATTATATCTACCTGAAATAAAATATGAAATGTATAGACTTTCTTTTTTATTTTGGCGTCCCTCCAGTTATCCCAGCTGATGGCTGATACAGATAAAACCTGTAGATCTTTTAAAAATGGTTTTTACTCCAGGTATCAAGTAAAAAAAAAATGTACGATGTGGATTGTCATTAATCTGATTTGTACATCCCACAGCACAGCCAGATGGCATTTTAAGTTTAGAAAACTTTCTCGAAGTTGCAATTTTTTGTGTTGGTTCAGCTGTAAAACAAAGCATTTTGCCTTGTGAATGCACGAGCATCACTCACATACATCACTTGCAAGTCTGTCACCTCTCGTTTCTTGTCGTGTAAACCTTTTGCTTTTACCCACTTCATGCAGTGTATATTCCTCTTTTTTTAAGAAAAAGCTGCTGCTTTTGTGCTGTGTTTTGTATATGTTCATTTGTTTTCTATACCGCTTAATCCAATTCCGGTTGGCAGGGTGCTGGAGTCTATCCCAGCAGTTAGTAGACAAGAGGCAGGTTATAGCCTGGACAGGTTGCCAGTCTAAAAAAAAAGCTTAGACAGAGAAACCAAAAAATGATTCACACCAACGCCTAGACAAAATTTTGAGTGAGCAATTAGACTGTGGCGGGTGGAAGCCAGAATGGAGAAATGCAACTTTTTCAAACACAGAAATGTTACTGTTTAAACCATCTACCAACAGAGGCCCAAACCAGCATCCTTGTTGCTATGGTGGTAGTCATGGTAAGGTCAGAAGAAAAGTTGATGGGAACGTCTCATAGGTTGCCATATACTGTGCAAATGGCAGTACAGTTCACTTATTAATAGGCTAGGGGAGAAGGTAAGCAAGTTCAGTCTCCGTCTTTTAAAATCTTTCTCTTTCCACATGGGAAGGCTACCATGGTGAAAAAGGCTCTTGAATGCATGCAGGATGCTGTGTTTTTGTAAATTTCAACTGAATAGATTTTCCCACCTGCCAGGATTGTAAGTAGTAGTAGTCTTTTACTTCTGGTGTTTCAAACGCTGTGCGCCGGCTTACAGGGAAAAGACATTCTTAGTCAGCGTTGGTGCTATTTGTCCCTCACCAGTGGCTGACTTTTCAAGATGGCAAACTATAGCATTTCCTCACTGGGTTACTCATGTATAAACAAATGAAAATGCTTCACTTATGAGATTGGATAAGTGGGATTTTTAGCACCAATGTTAACACAAATAGAAATGCAGACATCAACTTTGACCAGTAAACAATACAATATGTTACACACTGTCCCTGTAGTGACCGCATCATAATGCATTTATTTACGACATGTTTTTGCTCCATTATCTGCATTGTTTTAGTAAAGAAAAGAGGGCATAATGTGGAAACTTCACAAAGGAGCTCTGAGAAGCACCAGATGGTCAAAACACAGCGCCTGCATGCATTTTCAGTTTTTATTTATTTTTTTCTAAATAAATAAAAGTAACAAGCAAACAAATAGCATATCTGCAACTCTTATAACTATATTGAGAAAAAAAAAATTAATGATTAACTTTTTTCTTTCTTTCTTTTTTCTTCTCCTCTCAATGTTTTCCATTTCCCTTCTCTTAAGGTGTACTTTAAGCGTGATGGCGAGCTCATAGAAGTCATTTCCTACACCCAACCCTCTACTATTGAACAAGGAGGAAGTGCAGCAGGGGTGAGGGGAGCCAGGCCACTCATCAGTAGGGACCTTGACGAAACTAAACTGCAGCGATCTCTCTCCCTTCTTGACCCCGAAAGGCGATCAGCTCGCCTGTACACGGAGAGCCCGCAGCGTGTCCATACTCAAGGCCAGCAGGCGTACGAGCCAAGCCCTGCAACAGAGGTCATTCCCGAGACAGTAGTGAGCAGAGAATTCCCCCGCTGGGTTCACAGCACAGACCCTCTGTACTACTTCAGCCACACCCACATCCCTCAGAGTGATGGGTCTGTTGTGGTGCAGGCCAGACTCACCTGGACCCTCAACCCCCAGCTTGATAACGATGCCTTGTTCAGCTGTGAAGTCAAGCATCCAGCATTGTCTATGCCCATGCAGACTGAGGTCACTTTAGGTGAGTGTGATACAACCTGTTCTAGTAATGTTCTCATTTTTCTTACCACATTATGCTCATCTGATTTCTGCTCCCTTTCATATAATACCTAAAACACTCCAGCTGGGCTCACATACACAGACTCACACATGTACATTTTCTCATTTGTTCTTGTTTCTTTAATCTCCTGCTATTTCTGTGGTGCACTTGGAAACCAATTGGACCTCCCAGTGTCTCCCTTACAAATTGTACTCAGAACAACACATTTGATGCTGCTTAATTCTGTTACAGCTGAGCAGATAGTGAATTTAACACCGAACGCACAACTCCAAGTGATTGACAGGGCAATTCATTCCCTGTCTTTTACTAGACGAAGTTAACCCTGGACCGTTATTGAAAAAGTCAGCCTGAATTAGAAAAGTCAAATGAGAATTTAGACACACTGACCAATGTTATATAATTGGAAATACTATCTCAGAAAGGCTGCCATTGATTGGGCTTCATGAAATATACCTCCCTTAAGAACCTGAGTCTGTCAAACACACCTAAAAATCTTTTGTTTTATTTTAAAGAGATAAAATTCTGGTCTTGAGTTGATTTATTTTTTTTTACAAACTCCCAGCTAAAGTTTAAAAATTAACTTTGGGATTTCTGAGAACAGGGGTCCTTTTTTGAGAGGCAATGAAAGCAGGTCTTAACAACTATTGATAAAGGTTTGATATTAGGTCTATAAAATTACCAAAAAGAGATGCACACCTTTAGTTTTATTAAAGCAAAATGCATCCATCACATCAAATTAACACTTCAAAAGGAAATACATTGGCATAGTCTTCCTGAAAAACAACCATGAAATTCAGACATAATAAACAGCGACAGTAGATGAAGATGGCAGGGGTGAATGAGGGTTTGCTTGCTGATGATGATAGCTTAGAGTTCCCACAATTTCAAAGGTAAATGCTTGAATTTTCTTAATGTAAGTACAAATAAATCAATATCGGCAAGAGAAGACTAGAAGTCAGTAAACTAACAATTCAGGCTAAAGCAACTATCAGTGTGATTTGTGTCAAATCTGGTCCTTTTTATTAGATACGAATTTATACTTTATGCATTTGGTAGACGTTTGCAGGGGTAGAACTGCATATCTAGCACTGAGTCATTTTTAGATTGGAAGTCCATTTTAAACTTGGTTTTGGACAACAAGAAATATGTTGTTGGCTTGCATAATTTCTTATAACTGGAAAAATATAAATGTTGTAAACCTTTTAATGAATCTTACTTCAGCTTTATATTAAAAAACAAATTCTAATTGTTTGGTGTTGTTTATCAGACTGTAATATTATATTCCTAAAAAATGTCTTAAAATATAATAGTCACCTTCATGTGGCAAGTACACCAAAATATTTGACATAAAGGAAGATGCCAGCATCACTTGAAAAACAATAGTTTAAAATGTCATACCAAGACAGTGTTGCAGAAATCACTTTTTTTTTTACCTCATTTTCATGTGATGTTTTACAATTGATGATAGGAATGAGTCAAACACTTGCTAAATGTCAAATGTGCTAATATTTTGACAACCCTTCTTTTTACTGAGGCTGTTAACTTAAAACAACAATGTTTTTTGAAGATATGTAAAGTAAACCACCAGCTATCTTAATTATCCCATTATCTGGTGAAAAGACAAGTGAATATGTGCATGTGCTGACTTCACTATCTGCTACTTATTTTGGGCTTGTTCTGTCTAAGGAAAAACTACCTTTTTCCTATTTTACAACCACCATGCTTCAATTCAGATTTTACATTATATTTTGCCTTACAAATAAAATGGCTTTTAATTTTCAGAATATATCAGCATTCTGGATGTGACTGGTGTATAAAGGGATTTACCTAAGGATTTATATGGCTTCCATATCTTATTCATTTAAATCATGCAGCTATAACTGGATTATTGCACTCAGACACACACACACACACACTCTCAGTTCTTTCAGGTGCAGGTGTATGTGAATTTGTGTGTGTGTTCAGGAAATGAATGGGGATCTTTTTGGTGCTCATAAGTAATAAATCTTTCAGAGATTTAATATTGCCACAGGAGACCGAGCAACAGTCTGACAATTGACCAATGTTGTATCAGACTTCATGCATATTCATGAAGGGCTCTGTGCTCACCATACAAATGTTACTAAAGCTGACGGTGGGCATCAGGAATCAGAAAGCTGTATTCATAAAAATGTACCCATTCATGAATAGTGCTTTTAAATGATTAAAACAAAGTTATTTGTTTTGAAAATAGGTGATCTAAGGTGTTTCTTATTCTGGAACCATTTGCCAGTGTGTATGCATTTTTATATTTCACACTATAGTAAGAGATCCAGATAGCTTTCGTCTTTTTTTTTACTTTCCCACAAAGTCAGAGAGCAGATGTGGATTTTTATTAAATGTCTGCTTCTAAAATGTGTAGCCTAAATATCAAAATGTCTTCATGAAAAATCATGTCCATCTAGACACAATGTCTTTTACATGTCAGCCTGCTCTCTGCTCTGCTTTGAGTCACGAGGTGAGCTTGTTCCGTCCGTGACAAAATTACATTGAACATGATTCACCTCAATAAAATCATCCAGCAGTAATTCAGGTCTTTAGAAATGTTTGCTTTGCTCTCTAGCTTTTCCTTTTCAACAGAATCATTCACTCAGCGAATGTGACAGGTTTCTGTCAGTCTGTCATATGGTTGTGCAGACCTGTTGATGTCTTGCTTTGATTTTGAAGCACACCTGATATAGGGTGCACAGTTGTGTTTCTGGGAGGCATGCTTTTTTTTCTCTCTCTCTCCTTCTCTGATCTCTTTTGGAAGAAAAACAGTCCCTTTTTTTCCAAGGTGAAGGAGTTTAGGAGAGGTCTCTTTGGACTGTGGCCTATTTCCCCTGTGATGCTCTCTCCCAAGAGACACCGTGCCATGTCCATCACACTGCAGGCTGGCATTATCAAAGGTGGTGACGTAGGATGCCAACTGTCACTGCTGGAGCTAGTCCCAGAAATCGGCCATCATCTCCCGGCCATATGCCTTGCAAGCTCTATGTGACTCCATGACACGAGCATTTAAAAATACTTTTCCATTAGTGTCTAGGAAGTGGGAAGAGCATGTCATATTGCCATGCCAGACCTAGCCTGTGAAATGCCATCCATCCTGGACATGAGATGGAATTCTGGACTCAGTGTGTATTCACATAAGGTCTTTGCTGCCATATGAACATTTCAAGTCTTTGGGGAAATAGCTCAATTTTGTTCCACTTTGCCTAAATTATTTTGGTTTATACAAATAAACATATCTTCACCTAATATAAATTTTATCCTGTATCCCATTCCATTTTTTACTTTAAAGTTGAAATTGAAGGAGATATGTAATGCATTTAAATCCTTCCTTTTAACATGTAAATCATTGTTTATTGTCTGTGTAAAGTAGAACTGCAATGCTTTGTTCTGAATTCCTTGTTATTTTTACTCCACACACATCTTATAACCCCTATTATGAGGTGCATCTTCAGAGTGACTTGTTTTGGTGGTCTCTTTACAAAAGGCCTGTCATGCCCCGTCCCTTTCCAGGTCACAGGAAGTTCAACTCCACTCTGTTCCACCATGTTTTTTATCTTGATAGCAGTGTTACGCTAATTCACGGCAGAGAAATAATTTACTGGTAAATTTACTATAAATGTCAACATATCAGATTCACGAATTTGATTATCTGGACGTCTTCAACCTTATTTGGCAGACCCATTACAAATACTGTGACATAATAGATAAAAAAAGAACATAATATCCATCTATCTATCCATTTTCTACCACTTATTTCCTGAACGGGGTTGTGGGGGGGCCAGAGCCAGTTCCAGCTGTCATCGAGCAAAGGGAAAAAAAAAAACTTAATAAGGAAATTAAATGAACTGAAAAATATGACCAAAAAGAATATAACAATTTATGTGTAACATCAGGAGGTAATAAATTCACATTTTCTGCAATCCTAAACAGTTAAAAGGGCACAAAACCATTTATTTAAAGGCAAAAAAGTATATCTTGCATGATATGTTTCCTTTAAATGTTTTAAATCAAGTTAACACCTGCCACCTTACACTGAACTCTGCCAGAAAAGTGAAAGAAAATGGAAACCAAGATCCAAAAATGGCAAACAGCAATTGCTAATCCTGTAACAGTTGCCCTTTCTCCAGAAGCAATTGTAATTTTGTCGGCGGCTAACCGCTGATGCAAAATAGCCAACACCACTACTCAACAGCCACTTTGCTGCTAAATGGTTTGCAAAGGTTGACTGATCATTGACTACTTACATCAGGGACTGCTTATGCAAATGTAGCAGTGAAAACTTTGTATAACAGTTAAATAAATTGGCTCAATTTATGTGACTTATGACAACTATGCCTCAATCATACCTCAATTGACCGCCTCAGGGGGTCACTATTCACCCTTTAGGGAACAGATGGCCGCTCCCATAGGTGAAGAGCGTCCTGTGATGATTTGTTCCGACCACTATGACATCCTGTGCAGTGTTTGGTGATGTCTTCAATCTATTTATTTTTATATAATCATGATTATGGGGTCTGTCTCGTTCTTTTGGTGAATTGTTACAGGCACATCATTTAAAACAAAAAACGTGTTTTTCAGGGATTCGTCCACATAAAAAAACATTTGTTTAAATTGTTGTTTAAATTAACTATGTATTTAAAAAAAACAGCTGCTTAGAAAAGGCATTTGCCGATCTGTAACAGCAGCATTTACCGTTGTCAAATAGTATTTGTTGTTTTGTTGCAACTCGGCCATTTAGAACGGCCACTCACGTTTGGAAAAAGCATTTGCTTTTCTGTGACAGCTGCATTTTCCGTTATCAAAAGGTTAAGCCTGTGGGGCAACAGGTTTATTTTCACTTGGATGTTGCTTTATTAGTAATAAGTTACCAAGTTATCATCTCATTAATTGACGATCAAGTTATTTTAATATAATTAAGTTGTCACTGCTACCGTCACAAAGGCCTACCAGGAGAGAGTGCAACATTGTAGGGCATGGCTAAAAATCAGGACCATAACATAACAAACAGTCATTACTGTCAATCTTAAATGCATGATTTTAAGGGGCTTTGTACAGCTGCAATAGAGACAGAATCGGAGTGACTGCACATTTGGGATGACTCAAGTCTCAAAAGGTAACATAATAATTATAATAAAACATTAAAATGAAACAAAAGCAGGAGAAATAGTCATGACCTAAAATGTTAAAAAGAAAGTTTAAACAAAACTCACCAGTGCTTTAACAGTGCATGTGTTTTTAACATGAACATTATTTTAGTGAACTTTATCTCCCTGCTAGAATGAACTTACCAACTGTGCCAAGATCAGGCAAGACCAAACTGACTCATTACTTACTCACTTGCTTCTGGAATGGAATTACAATTCTTACTTCTCTGAAGTGTTTATAGCAAATGTTTCTCCATTTCTCTATTTATGGCTAACCTTCGTTGGCAATATGCATGACTGACTTCATATTCATTCTTTAAAGCAGGATTTGTACAGTTTAGGTTTGTTGCACTGTACATAAAGAAATTATACTTAATTTTATTCCAAAGTAATTGATCTGAGATATGCAATGGTTTATTTAAACCATGTCTCTCTAATAATTAATTCAAATGACTATCACTATCTGTGAAAGTATGCATTAGGACAGGTAAAAATGGACAGCTGCAGGGTATTAACAACTCCCCACTTTATCCTGTTTATTGCAGTCTATTTTGTGCTCCAGTGAGTCAGGCCTGACATCTAGACTTGAGAATATTTCTGTTGTAAAAAACATAATAAAATAAAATAACAACTATTTTCTCTCCTCAGATAATCTCCCTGTGTGTTTTTTTTTTTCTTTGTTTTTTTTTTCCCCTATTTGCAACGGTGCGCTGCATTAAGCTGGCTGCGCCTTAGAACGGGCGTTACCTGTATATGTCTGTATATGTGCTGTATGTTGTAACCTAGGTGTGGCTGTACTGGAACAGAATTTCCTTCTAAGGGATAAATAAAGTATTTATTATCCTCATTCATTGAACTCAAAGAGCTTGGTTATTAATGAAATAATAATGTAATAATAATAATACTTTATTAGTAATAATTGATCGGATAGATATCCTTTTTCAAAAAGCAACGGCCATTCTAAAACTGTCAAACCACTGACTGAACTGCAAATCCCATTTTACAGACAGATTGTTACATAGATATCCATTGCTGATCATTCATTTGCAAACTGAATAACACCCTTGGCAGGCTAAGATGCTAAAGCTAAAAAAAAAGGTACATCAACAGACCTTCCTGTCATTGTCGCCAATGTTATTGTACACATACTGATGTAAAAAAACAGGTTTGTTTTCCTCAAATACAGAGTTTATTTTCATAATTGACAATGTAGAAAAATTCCTATTAAGCCACATTTAGTGGTTTAAACCACATTTTAAACCACAAATTTTGTGAGAAGTTTTTCCTCATGTAAATGGTACACAACAAATAGATCACGGAAAACCACAGTCTGATTTTGCACTGTGGCGTAGGCTGTTTTACAGCAACAGCTACTGACTGATAAAATGGCATTTGCCCATAGAGAAGCTGCAATACTAGCAACCCTGAATTGAATGAAACGGTTTTGAAAATGAGTGAATAGATTTTAGCCGAATGATGTTATGTATAGTGAAAATACAAAAGAGATAAATATTAATAGATTTTTTAAACCCAGCTTTGTTATTCAAAATGACCTTAATAATGTGACTGTAGAGGAATTTGAAATGGAGCTCTTATTGTGAAATGGTCACGTTTTGCCAAGAGGAAAGCATATGTATTACACAAGTTGGAGTGAGATTGAGTTGTCTGCAGAGTCCTGGTAACAAACCAATTTACTTGATTCAGATTCAAGAAAGGATACATCCAAAAATGGCAGGATAGTAGCTCTCGAGGCCTAGACATGGGTATCCCAGTGATAAACATTATACTCTTATACAGGCTTGTGCTCAATTACTGCACAAAAGAAGATTGCGATCCATTAACCACAGCGAACAGTTTGTTGCCAGATTAATGGCCTAAAACCTTGGGTGATTTGTCTATCTTCTATTTATTCTTTAACTTATCAATGAAACAAGTACTCTGTGTGATTTATATTAAGAGTTCAAACTAAATTAACAGCAGTGTTCCATGGACTTGAAGGCAAAATACTGATTGGATGCCCTTTGCTTGATTCTCATTGCCTGTGTTGTTCAGTCCATTGGTTTAACATATGAAACTAATACAGCCTATGGAAGAGTTTTTTTTTTCAGGAAACTATTAATCACCACAAATCATGTAGAACTTGCTTATAATTGTCCAATGTTTTGTTCTTTGCAATTCAGTATAAAATCACCTACCTTTTTTAGTATAAATAAATGGAAATCACTCATTTTATCTCAACACCTCAGACACAAGATGATCACTGGCCCCTTACAATTTCATAATAATAGAAATTCTGTCTGTTTCCTCTCCTACTGTGCCCTATTGTTTTAGGTGGTAGAAATTAAAGCCATCTGGGGGCTGTTGTCCACACCAAGACAAGGGAATTAGCTCTCTGAGTGTCCCTTATCTCACTGCTTCCACACACCACCCACCGTAGTCCCATTCTCCTCCAGTAATGAGTATCTACCCAATTTAGTTCCTTTTCTCTCCAAAGGGGAATAAATCCAGCACAGTCCTTTGGATGAAAGAAACTGCAGGTCCCTCGCCTCTCGCTCCATGACCTTAATTGACAGGAAATTGTATTTGTCTCTCTCCCTCTGCGACAAAACAGGTGTCCGGCTGGATTTGCTCTCCATGCTCAGTACAATGACCTTTGTCTCTTTTTTATTTCTCTCTCTCTCTTAAGCTGCTCCTAAGGGTCCCAAACTCTTGATGACCCCCACTAGGGCAAAGGTAGGGGACACAGTGCACATCACTGTGCAAGGATTCCAGGTAGGATCGCCTGGGGTAAGTGCATGGGGTTTTACAAAAATGAAGGGTAAAGTTCACTGTAGAGTATTCGTTTAAGCAAATATGGTCCTTTACCCCTTCATTTATAATTGTGAAATACTCCTTTGACATTTTTTTATGTTGTTTTTTACATTATGGTTTTGGTCATTCGAATCTAAAATAAAATGATTAATAGTTTAGCAGGTTGTTATGCATGTCAGCTTCTCCTATGGCACAACAATGATGGAACCTCTATATTTTTTAACTAGCATGATGAGGTGACTCTCCTGTTACAAAATAAAAAAAGGCCTACAGTTTAATTAGAAACTACTTGATACTTGAGTTACAATCTTAGTAATCAGTTCACTAATGTCTATGGTCATTAATTGAACCTTTTTCTCAATAGTAAACTTTTTTTTCCGTTTTATTGTGTAAAATAAAGGTTAATATAGTGTCTGTTTATGCGTTTTTTAATTAAAGGGTCTACCCTTTGATGGTGCATTGCGTTTCCGAGTTGCCATTCAGATGCACCATAAAATAAAAAGACTTCAGAAAGCCAGTCAGTGATGGAATTTATTATGGTCATTTTACCTTTGCTGTCAATTTTGTATTTTTATTTCAGTAAAGCTTTGAGAAATAAAACTTAAAACTAAATGTAAACATATTAAATGTGCTAATGTTTAAAAGAGGTCTATTAAAGTCCTAATCAATGAAAAAGAAATATACAAACTTGTAAATTTTTTTATCCTTTTTTTTTTAAGAAGAAATTTCTTAGAAGTTTAATAAAAGAGAGGGATTGTCTTAAGGTCACTATGTCCCTAGTGTGTCTGACCAGTGGACAGGGATCTGTTTGACAGTAATGACACATTGAAGGCAGACAGCTTGATCCAGTCAGGTGAGGAGAATAGGACTAATCCCGACACCAATGGCCCACAGCGAAAATCTCCTTTTGTGGTATCCCAGTCACTGTTCAAGGATCATGAGCAAGATTTCATGTCTGATTGTATTTCACTTTCAGGAGACCAAATTAACATTCTGTATTGTTGGTGGTTAAGGGCACTGAGCTGTTGACTGCACAGATTTATACATGTGTTTATGTTTGCTCAGTGACCTTGAGATTCTTTTAAATCTTCTCTTTGAGCAGGGTTACGATTGGTTATTACAAACAAGCTTGACAGTGGCATACAGCCAGTAGAGCCCTTCAGCAACGTAGGCATCCGTGCGTGCGGACTGATCAAAAAGCAAATTTCCCTTATCCTTCACTGGACCAAGGCTTTAGGGTTTCACAAGTTGATAAGATTGTGTGCCAAGACTGAAAATGCTGCCTTCCCCTTTTCCGATAAAACAAAATGCTTCCCTCTGGGGTAGAACTGAAGCACATTCATATTAAAGTTTATTTCTTTTTAAAGCATACATTTTCTTTTATTATTTTCACACGTCTCTGTGATTGGTTTTTAATGCAAGTAATTATGCCAATGCAGGCTAGTTCTCTAACTCTTGAAGATAAAACGTGTGGTAGCACTGGTATGAATTTTTTTGTAACCTTTAATGCATTCATGACAGTGACTATCAGGATTGGGAAAAAAATGGAGGTACGAAGCAGAAAGTGATTTGTTTAATTTTTTTTCCCCAACCAATGTGAGATTATATTTGCTGTAATTTTTTTTGTCAACATTGTATTTGAATAAAATAAAAATATCCTAGAGGAAAAATTTTATATCAGGATGCTGCTTTGTAGTTTATTTGAATTCAAAATCATTTGTCGTGTCCACATTTTAACTGCTAAATCTTTACAGTAGCCAACCGGTGCAAATGAACTGCACATACAGAAACGCGCTGCATAATGAAAAACTGCGGCAATAAAGAAACAAGCTGCTGCATAAATAAAAACCACGGCAAAAAAAAATAACTGCAAATACAGAAACACACTTCCTACTCCGGCTTTTTAGGGGCAATGGTGCGTTTTTTAAGACGGGCAACTGATAGAAGAACAGAGAAACCACCAATGAAGCATTTTCATTTATTTATTACCTCCGCCATGCAAAGGTAAAGTGTAGGTAATGTTTTCGGGAGAGTTAGTCTGTTTGTGTGTATGTAAGTGTGTGTTTGTCTTTCAACAAGATAACTCAAAAAGTTCTGGACTGATTTTCAGGAAAGTTTTGTAAAGTTTCGAAATGGAACAGGAAAAAAATTATCACATTTTGGAGGTGATCTGGATCACCATCTGGATCCAAGAATGTTTAAAAGAACTCTTTATCATTTTGCTAGAGTCATTTGAAGGTTTGCGCTCTATGGGTGCTTCTTTAGTTGCTGCTGTTTTACTTTTGTGCAGCTTTTCTGTGTTTGCAGTTTGCACCTGTCGGCCAACATACAATTCTCCTTACCCTAAAGATTTTAAGAGTACAAACTTATACGATTGTAAGCTATCCTTTACAAGTAAAAAAAACTTTTAACCCCTTGACGCCTGAAATTATATGCAATTATGTCTGTATCGAAAAGGCATCAACCGACAACAAGGGAAGACATGCACTTTTTCAGCTGTATTTTGAATTGAAGCGGTTTGATGTGAATTTGCGACAATAGGTGTTAAGGGGTAAATTTACCACAGGAGGGCATGTTTTCTGAGTACATAAAGGTCTGCAGTGTCGTTCTATAAACCTATATAATTTCTTGATAGTCAACTGTGGCATGAAGAGGATCGGGCAAATCTTTTGCAAAGCAAAGTGCGTTGATTATTTATGTATGTTGTTAGGGGAAATTGAAGTTTGTATTATTCATGCATGCTTGACATTAATGTCATGACTGTCTTTGAGCTGCCTTTACACCCCCACCTCCTCTCTCCTTTGTTTCCACTCCTTTTTGTCTGTCTCCATTTTATCCTGGTGTTGATAGAATGAGGTTTTCCCGGAGCCACTCTTCACCTGGACGCGGGTGGGGGGTCGCCTGCTTGATGGCAGCACTGAGCGAGAAGGGAAGGTGTTGATTCTTGAGAGAGTGCCAGCAGAACTTAACGGCTCCATGTATCGTTGCACAGCCCAGAATCCTTTGGGTTCCACAGATACGCACACTCGCCTCATCGTCTTTGGTATGCTCACTTACCTTGTTTTTGAGTGCCTTGTTTTACTGCACTAGCACTTAAATTACAGTTATATTTCATTTTCATTGATTTCCATTGTCTTTATTAATAATTAACTTATTTCTTCTGCAACTTTGAAACTTACTTCAAATTATGTTCAAATACTTAAAACACTTTTACAACCACTCAGTTAAATGGAGCCAATAGGAAATTGCATTATTCTGTAATATTGACTGAATGAAGTTACAGTAGGCTATCTTTGAAAAGTACTTCAGATTTATGTAACCACTTTTAGCTATGAATCATTGATATCATTTCTGTGTGAATAAGATATTTTATCACTAATTGACAAAACAATCAGCACTCTTCTTTTAAGGTAACTGCTTTCTAAGGGATTTAGTGAGAATGCTAATAATGGCATGTGTAGTGCTGCTCTGTCCTCTGTGCCAAAATCAACCATGGCATCAAAGGACTGTTTAAATCAAAAGACCTTTGTTGTCAAAAGTGTTAGAAAAGCACTTTGCTCAATGACCAAGCTAAGGTAAAATGTTAATTGTGATTTAGATGTGTTTGATGTACCAGTGCTCTTATGAGACCTGGAGTACTTTATGGGCTCTATTAAAACTGTCCTGCACCTTCAATTCTGTTTACCATGGAGAAACTACTCGAGTAACTGGAACATATCATCATGAGTATTTTTTGTGAAAAGAGTTTCATTCAAACAGGTTCTGTTATAGCTTTTCACAGCAACTTTCACTTTACATAATGGGATAAGACCTGCTAGAATAGTCTCTTTACCTTTGTTCAAATTCAGTTTGACTTCACAGTAATAGAAAAGCCAAAGTGTTGCGAATGTAGACTTTTTTTGTAGTAGGCTACACGTTTCTTTATTCTATTAAGTCCATTGTGAATGTGAAGGAGGCTCTTTGCTTTAGGCTTTGCCTGCAAACTGTGTTTTCTAAAAATCTATCCTTAGTGCCTTTAGTAGAGAACTGTCTATTTTTTCCTTTGTGCTATGTTCAATCAGCATTCCTCAGCAGATCTCAGGTACATTCCTTCTTGCAAATCATATGCAAAGATATAATGGAAACATTGCAGTTCTAACAGTAATCCTTATAAAGCAAAATAAAAGACTTACATGACTAAACTATTTAAAAGTTCAGATAGGTGTAGCCTATAGGTAAAGCCATCAATGCTGCACATTGCTATTTCTTAAGAGGGTTTGTTTTTATTTTACTTATTGTATTACTACTGGGATATCAAGATACATAAATTGAAAAAAAAAGCATTTAGAGTAGAAAATTCTGTGGTTTCTATAGATATGTTTGAGCCCAGTAATGCCCTTTTAACATCAATCAGGTCAACACACTTTCTGTACTTGAGTGCCTCTGGTCCAAAAAAGGGGTATCAATCTTTTTTTTAGATTATCATGCTGGAAGCATTCCTGGGAACAGGGTGTAAAGTTTGTCACAAACGCATAAATTATTGGGTGGATCTAATAAGAACCTATGTTAAGGGTATAGAGCCACTTTAGGAAGGTGTTACCTTGGGAGGCGTTTTGCTAGGAAGAGCACTAATGTCTATTTAACACCCTGATGCATCCTCAGGTGTCATCGGCTATGTGCCTAGTATGGCCCATCTGTCTGTCTGGTCCTTGCAGATAGCTTCCACTCATGCTTAGGGGAAGTAAATGGTGATTAAGTGACCTTGGCACCATCCCCCATGGCGTCGAGATGCGGCAATTCATTTTCTTTCTCAGGAATGAAGAGATATTTGGTGGGGGGGTTTGTTAACTCCAGCAAGTGTTTGACATACACCATAAGGAGTAATGGATTATAATAAGGACTTGGTTTAAAGACTCTTCAGCAACAAGCAGCACTTACATATTGATGATGTCAGTGCTACCTTAAGCCATTTTCAGTAATAATGTCTTCTGAGATAAGTGAAGTAAGTCAGTACAAATGACAAACATCCAGGCCAAACCACACTTGCGTAGACTTGCAGATATGTGTACTTAAGCAAATTTGCAGGGCAGGCAAACACAAGGCTCCATATGGAGGGTGCACACATTCATTTGAATCTCTCTTAGGAGCTGCTGTGTTAATGTGCTTGAAATGAGACCAGGGAAGTTGCATACTGTGCTGTATATGAAGCTTCTACCTGTTTATCCAAAGTTTAACATCTAAATATAGCTCATAAAGTGGAATTTAAGAGTACTGCTAATACTCTGCAAAAAACATTTTTTGCTCTCTTTAGTAATTAACTTTATCCCATAGAGAACATTCAATTTACATTGTCAGAGTCTTTTGTGCAGAAGAGACATTGTGCAGCCTATTAAATGTGGAGTTATCCAGACCTCTTCCTTAGCTGTCTGGGCTCAGCTGTAGCTCGCAGCTCTCACCGCTGCTAAAAGTGTCCTGGTTGCTCCAATGTACTGCTCTTGTGTTCCCAGGTCCATTAAAGACCTCTGGTCTTTCTCACTGGGGATGTGCCATTTAGCATGTTCTCTGGGAACCTTAGAAATCAGCTTTATTAGAGAGCAACAACCTGTTAAATGTTTTTTTTCTTTGATCATTTCCTGCTATTTTTTTTCTAATTTATCCCATTGTTCATTTATCAACTCACTCTCTATTAAAAACAAACAAACAAACAATCAAACAAATGTAATGCTTATTTGTTTTTAATCAAGCTTTTTCTCTTACAGAAAATCCAAGCATGATGAAGAACACACAGAATCAGAACAGTAAGTACAACCTTTAAGCTTGTAATTAGAATGCATCATAATACTAAGACTGATAAAGGTTGTGTCTAAAGAGGAAAAAGTTTGAGTGTGTGTGTGTGTGTGTGTGTGTATGTATATATATATATATATATATATATATATATATATAATGTTAAAAAACAGAAATTGAAGTGTAATGGGAATTATTTATTATAATCTCACAGACTAAATACACACAAAGCATTAATGGGATTTTCTCATGCAATAATATTTTTATGTACTCAAGAAAGAACATACATGCTAATGTTTTCATTAATGTGAGTCTTGATTTAGTTATTATGCACCATACAATTTCCCTGGTCTATTGGGGTTTCAACATATATAGAATTGACAGATGCAAATTTTTGGTCTCTGTCCTGGATACTTTGCCCTAGATAAAGTGTGTGAGACTGATTGAGTCATGATTAATGTTTGACAATGTTCAGCAAAAAGCTTTAAGCCTCTCCCAGTGACTAACCATGCTTATCACTTTTGGTTCGGTGTGAGATTGTTAGTGTTTCATATGTGCTATGCTGGCTTATTTGTGGTTTCTGAGATTATCATATGTAAAGATGAGGGATTGTCAGGAGAAGCCGCAGAAGTGCGGCAACAAGCTTTCCATCTCGTCACTTCTTCCTGTCTTTCTCTTGCTCTGACTTTTGTGCTATCTTTTCTGGCAGTTTTTCTTTTACCATAACTTCTATCTATCTCTTTTAGTTTTCCCCCTCCCATCATATATTCTTTTTTTCTTATTCTCCTCTGGCAGCAAAATTCAAGACTAGATGCAGATTTTCACTCATTCAGACCTTATGCGGAGTGTAGATTATATTACATTCAGTCCCAGCAAAATACCTAGAATTTTGAGCCTTGACAGATGGGCTTTTGATGCATAAAGTGGTTCACGACTTACCAAGACAAATGAGAGTGTAACCCAACAGAGATGGCAATCAGCAAGGATACAGTGGCAAGAAAAACTGAATGAACTTTAAAATTAGAACATTTATTGGCTCATCTAGATTTAGTAAAGCCCCTTTTTCTCTTGGTACAATCCTCCTTCATAAAACACACACTCACATTTAACTTTTTTTTTTCCTTCTCTTTAGTCACAAAAACTGAAATCAGAATGAATTTCTGGTTAAATCACTCTGCATTAGTAACAAGCACTGTACTTAAGGACTTGGGCTCCAATCAGCTGTGATGACCGGATAGAAATGGGACACCCCAATGGTCAGGCAAATTTTTCTGTATTGAGCAAAAGTGACCAGCTTCCCAACCAAGTGTAAAAATGTCAAAAGAAGGTTATTGAGTTTGCAGAAGTATCAGTCCATTTATGAAAAGAGCTATGGCTCTGCTATACAAGTCTCCATGGTTGCCATGGTTTATTTCAGGCTTTACTGAATGAGGAAATGGCAACACAAATATAACCAAACACCATGCAGAATAGTGAAAATACTAGTTAAATACAAGGGAATGTGCTCTTTAACTGGACCTCAAGTTTAAGTCTTTCAGCTGATCAGTACACACCCTTTATGGGAGCCTTGCTGTCTGTTCTGAATTAAATACTTCTTATTAACTTTGGCTTGTATAATTTTTACAATCAAAATACAATAGGTTTCTGACAAAGCACCAGTATCTGAAATCTTGGAATGCAAACAGATAGTAAAATATGACCACATGCCTGACTGATCATATTAGCTTCTGGTCAATAGATTCCTTTGTTGTCTACGGAAGGACATTTGTTAAACCCACTTCCAACTTAATGTGTACACTAATTTCTGCTGTAATTTAGAAGTAATAAATAATCAAGGCATCTGTATTGCAATTATTTTTACAGTGAGTTGTTGATGGACTGGAAAATGCATTTTAATGATATGATTTCACTCATAATGTGGTGCATGTGTATGAGGCCCATTTTTGTCCCTGCTATGCAATAAAAACTCTTACTAAAGCAGATGGGAGGCAGGACTGTCTTTATGCCAAGCTACCCCCAGCTGAATGCTGTTTTGCACCCTCCCCCTTTTTTTTCTCATAAGAATCACCAGACAAGGAGACATGCTCTTCTCTCTTTTCAATTCTTCACCGTTTTCCACCAGTTTCACCCATTTTCTTTCCATCTAAGTCATAACTTTGGTATGCAAATCTGTAAATGCAAATTTCATGGTAAACGTATGCACAGGTGTGTCACAGCAAGGACAGATTTAGGTCAGAATGGACGAACAAGCATGTCTTGTATGCAAGTCAAATTGGTGTATAACATGGCCCTAGGAGGTCACTGTATATTTGCCTTAACTTAATGGCTGAATTCTCTGCTCCTTGCCTGGTGAGTGAGATGAACCACAGGCATCAGTCAGTTAATGCTTTACCTGAGAAAAACCTGCAATACCTACTGGGGGTTTCATTTATTCATTTTTGTCAACATTTCCTTGACACAGCTCATCAAGCTGCAGTGAGGCATGGCTTGTGATTATTAGATGATAGAATCGAGGACCAAAGTGTTTCTGTTACCTATTAACCAATGGCAGTGGTATTTTCAAAGGTTTCCAGCAGTCTTTTGACAAGGCTGAAACAGATGTTTAAATATAAAATCATCCCTAAGACTCAATCGGTAAAATGTTCTTTAAAGTTAAAGAACCAGAAATTAAAAATTTTCCTTTTCCTTAAAGAACCAGAGGTTGTAATCAATTTATTTTATACTGCATCATGTAAAAATCTAACATAAGTCCTCCCAAAGCCAAATTGATCAGGTGATATAAAAAACCTAGCAAGTGATAAAAATGATAAATTATCAGAAGTCAAAGTTTTTATGTCCACAAAAAAAAAAAAAGTTTCTGCAAACATGTTAAATCTAGCAAATTCCTCAGCTTATTGGGAGAAAAGAGTTCCAGTTGTCCAAGAAAGATCGGTTTGGCAGAATTGCACTAAGGTCTGAGCCAAAAACCTGAGGGAAACAGATGGCTGGGTGACTTGGATCTATGGCTGTAGACTGGAAGGGACCTCAGCTGATGATCTTATGCTTGAATGAGCCCATTACCAAATAAGATGAAGTACTTATTGAGAAGACCCAGTTGTTTTTGCCTAATGTTTTATAACTTGAATAAAAGGAATTCAGCATGATGCCAGATTGAATACTTTGCTATTACAAAATCCTAGAACATTTCAATCCATTTTGTCTTCCATGATTTAGTTATTTGTGACTCAACTAATTTAACATTCTTCAGTATGCAGATTGCCCAAAATGCCCTTACAAAAAGAAGTCTGTGTGTATTTTATTTCAAAGTATTTTTTTCTTTTGAAATCCTCTTTATTATATTTTTTTTATGTAACTGATATTTACGGAGAATAACTTATAAATGCACCATTGTTTCAATCAATTTTAAACTTTAAGCCACATTTCTGTAGATATTTCAATGACGTGTATAAATTAAAGGAACACGTTAGCTAAATTCTTAATAAGAAAGTTTAGTAATGAATAATAGCACTACTGCATATTGGCAGATTTTTTATACTTTGGTGCCTCTTCCGGCCAATTCAGCCAAAACATTTCACCAATTCCTGAAAACCAGGTCAGAACAAAACTAAACCTTAACTTTTAAAATAAAAATTAGTCTGACATAAATTGTTGGAAGATGGTGTTAAAAGCCAAGAAACACATCCAGATACTAATATTCAATCAATACCTGATGAATCCTGATCTCTGAAAAGTTGTATTAAAGTCTTATTTTATGCTTCTCTTATGATCGAATGTCACAAACTCCTGTACCTTCTTTCTATTGGCATACTTGTGACTTTAGACATTCATAAGATGGTATTAGATTAGAGTACTAGGGCAGTGCAGAGTTCACGGGTAACGGATGACATCTGACGTGAGTCACAGACATTAGCAAACCTGCTAATGATGGAGAACTTGAGAATGTGCATCGCAGAATGATGGTGGTTTTTGCAGTCATTGAAAATTATTATGTAACCTTACAACTATGCATTATGGACACATTTAAGAGCACAGGGGTATCCTTAATGTACATTTCTGTCACAGTGTCCTGAGGCTGAGAAATCACACTACACAATGTTTTCTTTTGGGATGCAGCGTGTTATTGCAGCCAAGTTTCACTTTATGCGGTGGTGGATGTAATCACTACTGCTGTTTTGAACGTGCATTGCTACTGATTAAGCAAAGAAATGCAAAGGGGCCTGGTCGGAAGGTTGGAGAAAAAGAAAGGACTAGCGTAAGAGATGAGTAAAGATAAGAAAGAATGCCTGGAGAATTCTTACAGCATACAATGGGTCCTGGTTTAGCCCTAGTTGGGAAAGCGGTTACTGAGAAAATTTGCAAAAGTTCTCTACTGAGTGTCTAAATACATTGTGAAATTGTCCCTTTTTTTAATTTTGTGAGACATTTGCACATAAGCTATGCTTTGCAACACTGCCCCCACAATGCCTGGTGGTGTAGCTCAATTTGCTACATTAGACACCAAATCTGCAAACTGAAAATGGACCAAATTGCATACATAAAGGATGCAGAAAATGAGCAAAAAGGCTCTGTTACATGCAGATGTGTACTGAGTGTAAAGCATAAATGGACCTTAACACTCCATTTCAACTCACTGTTGGTCAGCATTTCCAAGTCTGTGTTACTCCTGATAAAATCCTGATCGAATCACATTTTAAGCAAATCTGTGCAATCAAATAAACTAACCTTTTATGTACATTTATCTCTTTAGAGAACGTTAGAACCAAAAGAATGTTTTAAACATTTCCTCATCCAGTCTATTGTTTCAGTATCGAACATACCATGGTCAATAACTCAATTCCACTCTTCATGCATCTAAGCTGGGACAAGGACAGTCATCTAATTAAACAGCCAGGTCCAGCTCTAAATGTAGCTTCCCTCCACAGTACAATGTTCTAATTGGAAACTTTGGAGTTCTGATGGCAGAAGCCTCTCCAGGCAGGGTAATTTACCCTGGCACACCACAAAATATAGTCAGAAGCAGTGCAAGGAATACAATCAGGTGCCCAAGGCCTTGGCACGGCATCCGAACTCTTATTTCAGTCTGACAGAGTATGTTTGGCATGTTCCAGAAAAGACTTTATCCACAGAGGCCATACACCACAACCCACTGGCTTTGACAAGTTAAAACTGCTTTGGTGTCACAAGGGGTTATATCTTTACCACAGCTTAAGCAAAATGATGTGTTATTGAGTTTCCAAAAGCTTAATTGCACTAAGCAGTTTGGCAGTCTTACATGCTAGTAAATAAAACCGTTATAAGTATTTATCATTTTAAAATACACCAATGTATAAGTGTACTGCAGTTTAGATCATTTGTTTTTTTTCTGTATAATATTTAAAGTCCCACTTAATAAGATTCTAAAACCTCAAAACACCATGTAAAAACTATTTAAATGTAATGGTGTTGAGGGATTTTGATAAGAAATTATATGAAAGGTGGCATTAAATTTATTTGGGAAATTTACTGTTTAAGTATATATGTGCCAAATAAGCAGCACATCCAACAATGCAAGTAGTTACTTTAAGAACAAACAGCTGAGGAATCCACACTCAATTAATTTTATTAATTTTTTCTTTGCCCATATGGAGACTTACCAATTTTTGGGGAAGATTCAAATGTATGTATGTATAT
>JBAMIG010000003.1:9533892-9548274 GCA_037177335.1 Kiunga ballochi
TGAGTCCTCCTCTCACTCAGTTACAGATTCTGACACTGCATTGGGTCAGTATGAGATGATTCGGGGATCAAGAAAGGTGGAGTTTGAAAAACATGGAAGTAGCTTCTTGCAAACTCCTTCCTCTGACAATCCCAATCCAATCTCAATCATTGAGACGTTAACAAAAACAGCATGATATGCTGCTATAGCACCATCATGTGGTTCATAAGGCTAGTACAGCTGTACTCTGAAAGATATGTGCTGAAGGCTTATTGCAACACTGAAGTGTCATGTGACTTAGGCACTAGAGTGACTAACAAGCTAATAGTAGGTGAAACAGAGCTTCACTGGAAGGCAGAAGGCGAGTGGGGCAAAGGGAGGCAGCCACAGATGGTTGAGCATCAAACATAAGCATCTTTGATTCCCCCTAATTAAACAGGTTGATTCTCTGTAATTAAACACCTAATGGAATGAAACTCTCAGACACTGCCTTGGATGACTTATGGCTTCTAGTTTGCTTCAATCAGGTCTATCAATAAATTTTGTTATTATTTTCTCTCATCTTTCCTTTCCACTCAAAGCCTGTTCAGAGTTTTGTGTGTGCTGTGATATAATATATGGCCTACATCCTTCTCCATGTTGCAGACACACACTAATTCATATTTGAACACTACCTCCACTATTCACAACAGCCAAAATACCCAAATCCACACAAAAATGTGCTGATTCCCAAATGGTATATCTAGTGTGATATTGAAGCTTTCAATAAACATGAAAACTAGCCATAGACATTAAAACACACACACACACAATTGACAACATTGAACTAATGGTATACATTACAACTGTAAGACAATTTAGCAGCAATATTTTTCTTTATTTCTGATTAATATAATAATCAAGGACTTGTAGAATGAAGATATTTCTCAGATGAAGGTCCTTGGTATTTTGACTGGCTGCATAGAAGTGGCTGGAAAGCATACATGAGGCCCTGGCAAAGCGGCCCTGGCAGAAGGCACTGAGTAGGTGTTTTTTGTATGCTGACCCAAACACAGTCATAGATGGATTGTGTGACTGCTGCTTTTCAAAATGCCGATTTGTGGACTGCAGCAAACCAGTTAGATGAAAGCGCTACAAAGAAACAAAAAGTTAACTCATGTCATTAATTACACTGCTGACTGAAGTGGAACAATAAAGGCTGGTTTTAATTGTTCATGAGCATAACTGCTGACATACTTTAATACTGTAATGCTAGCACTTCCCCCATACACATGTAACTGAATACTTGATTATACAATTTATCAACTGTAACCTTTCCCTTTAGATTGCACTAGAAAAGCTATAAAAAAAAGTCTACTTACCAGAAACTGGCTTGTCAGATCTCTCAGGTTTATGTGTAAAGTTGTCTGAGTGCCAGGGTTGGAGAATTGGCAAAGCATTTTCTTGCTTATGCACATAGCTTTCTTGATAATCTGTGACCGAATGGTCTGACGATGATGGACCCTGGTGGGTGAAGAGCATTTTATATGGAAGTCCCTGGATAATAATACATAGAAGTCTTGGTTTAGCCTAAGTGCAGCGGGCTTCACAGCCTCACTGATTAAGATATACAGGGCAGGACCTATTCTTTTTCAATAATCTTTAAGAGGCTCACCCTGTGACGCAGGCAAATTGCTCTAACTAGCCTTTAAGTGCCTTTTAAGACTGATGATTTTACACATTTTTCATGACTGCTGAGTCTGACCAGAAACTTGCTTTCATAAGGAGTTTTATCACAGGCCTTTATCTCGGCTATCAATATTATGCAGAAGTGTCCACAATCTAAAAAAGAAAGCCCTGACTTGCAGGGTTGTGACAGGCATTAAATTGGTGTTAATGCCCTGAATGAGCAGTTAAAGGCTGACCTCAGCTCTCAGCAGGGCAGATCTTCTCTCAGAGACGTCTGGCTTAAAATCCCAGTGGGCCCGGTAGTCTGCACAACTGGTGCTGTTGGCTATCTTTGGCTCCCGAGTGAACTGTGTCAGATGGAATAAACAGACAGTGAGAAGAAAAATTAGAAAAGGGGGCTATACAGGGCCTGAGCAATGAGCCCAGAACAAGGATCAGCAAAGCTCACACTCCATTATCGATCCACACTGTAGGATAGTAATTCTTCAGTAATTTCTTTTCTTAAATCCTGAACCAGCAGCTCATAGACAAACCTCAAGTCAATGCAATTAGTCTTCAGCTCTGGCCTGTCCCACCAGGAGGCCGAGCTGAAGTTGGCGGAACCAAGCCTGCATAATCATTTTGATATAGATCCGAACACCAACTGAGGTTCCAACAAAACACTTGGCAGACTCCCACTATGTGGTTCTCAGGTTTAAATCCAACATGGATAAACACAGATAATATCTCTTTACAGTTCTAAAGAATGTGCCATATAAGTCAGAAGTGTTACATTATTTCATTATATAAAGGTACAAATTACAATGAACAGACAAGACAGTTGCCTATCAGCACTTTGCTCCCATATTTATGCTCTATTTTCCATCCAACTTGAGCCCATTTATCCTGTTCCATGACTTTCTGTTTAATCTGGTGTCAAGCATACTCAGCCAGAGGTATCTGAAGCCTTTTCTGAGCTGTTAGCTAGTCTAACAGATAGTATGTAGATGTATTCACCTGAGCACATAGCGGAGAGGAACTAAAGCTCAGTTGCCATGGGTACACTAAACACAGAAGGAAAGGCAAGCCAAGTATCTTAGAAGCAAACGGAAGCTCTTTTGCATCTTTGCTAAAAAGAAAAACATATCTTCAAGCTAGTCAAACATTTATCCTTTCGGAGTCCTACCATGCTTTTACTATTGAAATTCATCCAGAAATTGTTTCCAGACTTTCCAGGCTTTGGATGGTACTTTTTTGGATAAAAACAGCCTTTGTTCTGATTGATTTTGGTACATGTATGCATATTTTAGTAGGTGGGAAGTTAAATAGTGAACACAAGCTTATTTAAAGAAAATGACAGTTAAAATGTACAGTAGATTCAAACTTATGTGATCCAGTTTATGATCTTCAGTGCTCCAGAAGGAAAAGTAAACCAGTCAGGGTTTAAAACAACTAATAGTGACATGAACATAATCTTTTATTTGTTGCCAGGTGATATTATTTAAAGTGAGACGGTCATTGGAAATCCCATCATCCCTCACAACATTATCATTGTAGGTGATATTTCAGGGCTGATGCTAATAGAAGCCTCTTGAGATGCACACTGGGGGCAGGATGGAGAGCTACTTTGCATAGCGTGGTGTGAGATTAGTGTGGATATGGTTCCTTTGGAGCCCTCCCTGGCACACAAACAAGCCTTCATTCAGGTAATGTTGGAAATAGAATGCCATCCGGCCACAAAACAATATGTGCTCAGCATGATTTTGCTGGTATGAGTGCTGGTTGAAATCTGCCATCTGCATAGTTGGGTAGACGAGGGCCTGAGCGCAGGGGGATCGCAGATGTCTGCCCTCTTTTCTCTCCATCCTTTGGCACAAACCTGCTGCCAGGTTAGCTCCTATGCTGTTCCCTGCAAATGCTACGCTGTGAGAGACCACGTGAATCCCGGTCTCAATCACAGACAGGAAGTGACACGGTAAAGTCTCACACCCATCCAGATGGGCAGGGTACTTGTCTACAGGACCAAATCAGGCCTGGTAGGTGTAAAACAGATGGACAAGACAATAAACTTTTGCTATTTTAAGAACATACTCATAGAAAAAGTGGATGTGTATGGAATGATAAAAAAATGTTAAAATGTAAAATCACACATTTTTAACATTGTGTAAATACATAGGGCATGAATAGAAAGAGTATTTAAAAACAGGATTTTGCTTAATAAATTAAAAAATACAATAAAAACATAAAAAATTGCTTCTTAAAAATATATAGGTGTAAGTAAATGACATGTAAACACCTATCCATCCATTTTCTACCACTTAGTCCCTAATGGGGTGGGGTGGGGGAAAGCCTATCCCAGCTGTCAACGGACGAGAGGTGGAGTGACATGTAAACATATTAGAGCATAATTCAAGAAAATGCCTTTAAAATCTATTGTACATGATGTCTTCATTAGAAAAAAAAAGAGACATGACCTTTTGGCAACCTACAATGCCAGTCAAACATATAGACGCAAAGCAAAGGTGTGTCAAGACTTTTGACCGGTTTACTTAAAGGTTTTCTGTTTGCTCTATAGTGATAAAATCGGTTTCATCACATCATTGTTTGAATCACAAAGTATGGTGGCTTTTCCTCAGCTATTCTCTTCTCATCAGTTTTGTTTCCAGCTCTATTAAACTCACCTTATAGCATTACATTACTTGTCGACATTGCTCCAAAGATCTTTTGCCAGCATTTGCATGAGCCAGTCAACAGGAATTTTGTTTTGAAATAGTGTTGCTTTATTTGAGTTTATCTCTGCTCATCCACCACCACCATCGTCACCACAGACTCTTTTCCTCTTGTTTGTTTATTCCATTGCTCTCCATTAACCACGAGCATCTAACTACCAAACTGAAAATTATTTCAGTCCACTTTCTATTTATTTGCTTCCTTAGTTTATTCTCTTATTGCATATGATTGTAATGTGTGTGACAGATTTTAATTTAATTGAAATATGTAAATCAGAAATCTCATTAAAGATGCCCGATATTTTCAGCATACTAGTATAAATGGGTAATGAAGGTGTTAAAATGACAAGTTAAGCGAAGAGTATAGTTGCATTCATCAAGATTCCTGCTTCATACTGTTACTCAGTTTGTTTTGAAATGCATTCAAACTATTGATGTCCAATATTATTAGCACACCGATATTATCAACTGATAGCAGCATGAAGATATGGTAAAATACTGATGTAGTTTTTGTCTGTTTGTTTTTTTTTATATTTTTATGTAACATGTATATGCTATCTATCAAGCTCCTCCAGCTAAGTCTTCTCTAAGCCAAAATGTCAAATAAAATCAGTACCATGTACTTTTCCAGCTATGTTTGTTTGTTTAGCACAACTTGTAAAAAATCCTGGGACTGTGACATCATCAAACCATGTTGTCACTTGCAGCATAAGGAGCTTGGAAATAAAGTTGTTCACATAAGTGTTTGCAACAATTTTGATGTCTGTAAAGAGGAGGATATTTCTTATATACCTCAAATGTTTGGTTTTTTTTTCCTTGAGGAAGCAGGGGGTCAATATATTGGTAGTGGTTGATTTGAGAATCAGAAATTAAGAATATAAAAATTGGTATATTGGTAAAATATATATATATCAAACATTCCTTTTCTCATTAAATACACATTAAATTCCATTACTGATAAAAGATTAGATTAAGCATCTTTAATTTTTAAAGATATATTTTAAAAATTAATTTCTATCAGTAGTACAGAGTAAATGTTAGTCTGAACTAAAGGAGGATAATTCATCATAACTTTCATCCTGTCGCTTTGCCCAGCTGTCTCCATCCATCTAAAGACAGTCAAATTTAGACTCTTGTCTCTTTCTTGCTCTGTCTGTTTCTCTTTTTTTTCCTCACTTCCTTTAATAATATCCTAATATTTCTTTAATAAATTGTTCAAAATGGCAAGTGTGTTGATATCCAGTTAGCCATATGAGTGTGTCATTGAAACAATTCAGAGGTATGTAGTTTCTTTGAAAAAGGAAAAGTGGAGGGGTCATGGTGGGGAAGGGTATGGGGGTAATTTTAAATGTCTTATATTAAAATTAGAAACAGATAATATCTATGAAGTCTTTGTGTCGTCCCCTCAAGCTTTATCAACTGTAAGCTGTTCATATTAGCAGGACACAGGAAACATTCACATTCATTTCGTTCTTCTTTGTCCCTGATTTCTATCTTTTGCAGTTGGGTTATATATGAATAGTCTACCTTTTTTTATCTGAATACAAATTTTCCTATAATTGACCAAACTTATAAATAAGAAATTACAGTATGCATAAAATGTGGTAATTTAAATTAATATATTCAGTATTATTTTGTAAGTCAAACTAGTGTAACTAAAGATCAGACAATACAAGAATATTTTAAAATATCCCAACAAAACGTTTGTGTTACACTCATAAACTTGGAAGAATGTATTTCAAGCGAATCAGAAAACAAGCCACAAAACATCAAGTAAAGTTGACCTGATGACATACAGTATGCCCACACTTTGTAGGATTTGAGCCTCACAAGAGCAAAACCCCAAACTTGCAACAAAGAGGAGACACAGTGTAAACAAACAACAAAAATAACAGTCTTGATGGGTAAAGTCACAGTTAAGGTCATTCTCTCGGAGAGACCATATTTACTATAACATCAAAGAAGGGCAACAGATGACTTTGTGTTTCTGAAAACCTTTTGCTAGACATGATTTCTTATCTAACATTTCTTTCATCAAAAGCTTTATCAGGTGTTAGAGGGCAAAGAAAGGACAGTAAAACTGCCAGAAAAAGTTCCATTCAATTTTTTATCTTGCATAAGAAACATTTTTCTGTTCTACTAAATGTGTTCAATAATAATAATAAAAAAAAGTGATTCATGACAGATACAATTCTTCACCAGAAACGCAGCTTAATCAGCACCAACACTTCAACTTTCACAATTGCATTGCTAACAAACAGCATGAACACATACAGTTTCTCGCTATTCGCAATCCCTTGAGAAATGCTTGAATTCATCAGCTCAGGATACACAAACCCAATTACCAGAAGAAGGAAGACTACAACAAGAGCAGCAAAGCCAGTTATTAGGAATAACAAGCCCGTGTCTGTGCTGGTCTGCTTTGCTGAAGGTAGGTCATTAGAGGAAAATGTTTATCTATTAGCTTTCAGTCTCTCCTCACCCTCACACGTTCACATGCAATTCATCCTGACCTTGGTTTCATATAACAGTACCTTTACATACATGTTGCCCAGGAAAAATAATCATTTTATTAATTATATAATATGGCTTTGGAGTCAAACTGGTTACTTGCTACTTGCATAAACAGTTCTAAAACTAAATGATGGGCTTCATGGTTTCATAGATTTCAAATCATCTGTACACTAGTAGTACCTTTGAAGTTACCTTTCGATCAAACAAATCTCATATATTTATAGATTTACAGTGCTTTAACTTTCCAGCTGTCAGATATTGAAGTCTGACGGACGATCAGAAAACAATCTCATTTGAACTTTCACTGCTGATCTGTAGATGGCAGTGATAGCACGAGTATAAACAAACACTAACTCTATATCCTGTTTCATATTTACATCTGTATTATCCATGAAAGCAAAACCTGTTTCTCTCACTGTAATAAATGAGGTAGTCTGAGGAGTTTGCAAAGCTATTAGCTTTTGTTTTAACTTTAAATATTTGAGAAATTGAATGAATCTTCCTTGACTTTAGCTCTACTTTAGCTCAAATATCAGAATTTCCAAACTGAAGACAGCATCTGGACTTGTGTTATCATGGAGTTTTAGCAGCCCATGGGAGCCCCTCTGCCTTCCCTAAGTAGCTAAGCCCAACACAAAGCAACCATTGTAAGACTGCTCTTTAAAACCTTCCCAGTTGCTGAAAAAGCCCAGCATTCAGTGACTCCAGTAAAAATCAGTTCCAGGGCCAAACATCACAGACTGGGACCTTGTCTGAAGCCCATTAATTCATATAAGATTTTTTTGGGAGGTATGCATGTGGGTTTTTTTCTGTTTGTCATCCTGCCAAGCTTCTCAAAGAGCTGACCTATTTACCAAATTGCACTGTCCCTCACAGTAAGATGAAGCCTTCCTTACTGTTACTGCAACAAATTGATTTCAGACAACTAGAATCAAGAACGTTGCACATATTATTGCAAAAGCAGAGATTTCTGTAAATTGACATATGAAGTATGCGCACAATGGTATTCTTTCAACCATAACTCTTCTTTTTAAGCTTTTTTAATCCAGTGAAGAACCAAGATTTTGTCTTTTTAAAATGTTTTGAGAGTGCACTTTTTACAGGAACTACAAGATCAGAATGCATGAACACACACAGTGATTCAGCTACACACTATATGATCAAATATCTGTGGTTTGGATTCATGTTTGTATGTGAGGAGCTGTGTTTTTTTGCTTTGTTTTTTTGCGTAATGCATGACTGATCTATTGTTTGTGCTTCTTTGTTAACAGTTAAAAGTGCCTTAAGGTCTAGTTGACGAGTTGCATGTACGGAGGCCTCATTTATCCTCATCGGGCACTTTCGTTCATTTACAGCTGTCGGAACCTGTTGTTGCAACACCATTTTTATCCTATGCCTTATGCAATGAGGTTAAATCCAGGTCAACAGGATTATGAAGTTAAAGTTTGCCAATGAGATTGGGGACACCCACCTGGGACGCAGTGGGGCAACCGCTGGAGGGGGGAGCAGGACCGCAGATTGAGGAGCGCTGCTGGTGCAGCAGGCACTTGAAGCTTGAAGGGGGTGGGGAAGAGGCAAGCACGCATCCAGTCAGGGCAGACGGGCACTGGAGCAAAATATTCATCCCCACTTAACATGTCAATCAGGATTAATGCCCTTACAAACCTCCCCTCTTGGTTCACCCAGGTCTTTTCACCAGTGGAAGTACGGAAGCCACGGAAGAGGCGGTAATATATAAGGCAGGACAGAACAGGAACACAACATCACAGCAGTCTCAGTAGCGCAAAACACTGAGCGTCGCCTGGACGTGAACGTCTCTGGGTTTTTCAGGGCTGCTTGACAGACATCATGACTGATGCGTATCGACTCAGATGTCAGAGCTCCCAAAAGTTGAACTTCTCTGTTTTGTAAATATTTCTTTCTTTTTTCTTATTTTTTTTTTTTTTTTACACCCGCTGGATTACTCCTGAAAAACTTCCTCATGCTGTGTACATGACACATTCAGAAGTGTGTGTCCGCTCACTGCTGGAGGATTGCTATAAACCGATCTCCCTATTTGCAGCGTAAACATACTGACCGTGAACACATCCCGTGATGGAACTGAAGAGCGCGTGCCGTATGTTTCTCCTCCCGATTCAAATGCTCTATCACATTGTCAGGGCAAATTTGCTGTCGCTGTTGCCCAGCAGAAAGAAGGACTTGACCAAGGAGGTGGTATTGATCACCGGCGGAGGTCGAGGTATTGGTCGACACCTGGCCAAAGAGTTTGCAAAGCAGGGGGCCAGAAAGGTAGGCTTATTATTAGGCTACACAACTTGTTGACTTGTTGCACTCCGATTGTTTCCTGTCTTTTCAGAGAAATGCATAGGAATATACTAAGCATTAATCATAATAAAACATTGTATTTGCAGCACATACTTACTGTCAGTAGTCTATTGCATGCTTAGAAACGCATTTAAAAGTAATAAAGGAGCAGATTATTGACACGAGCACCCCCACCACCAACCCACTCTCTTTCTCTCTCCTCCTCCTCTTCAAGAAAGCCTTGTCACTCTTGTCCACCATTCTCCAAGTGTATTGTGGTTGCACCGTTCAATGAAACCATAGATCATGACCTCTGTGATGCTTAGCTGGTGCAGTTAAACCAGTGGCATTGCGCTCAATTTTTGGTGGAACTATTTCACAACAGCATAGGTCACCCAGAGGGCAAGTCGGGCCAGGATCTATGGCTGATTGGTTTGATTTTGCTAAACTGACATCACCTAAGCACAATCAAGGCTGATTTAAGCATGACTGACAAATTCATAGATCTAGGTTTTGATGAAGGCAGGTTGTGTCTGTGTTGGTCTCTGTACTTCAGAACATTGCAGGCTCTTTCAAATTCATTCATGACTCAGGAAAACATCTTTTATATTAGTTTTGTTCACTGATTTTAAATCAGGACTGTAACAGTCACCTTGTGGTGCTTATGGTAAAATCCTGCACGGTAATGCACAGTATTAGTGCATATACTGCAGTTAAACAAGTAAAGAAAGCAGGTTAAGAGCAACTGATAGCATTATCAGGGCGTTTTTTTGTTCATTAATATATAATGTAGTGTAATCCAATTCAAATGGGATTCCTTTGAAGTAGTACATGTTAATCAAATTGCCTTGCAAAGTCACCTGATTTAGAATGAAAAATAAAAGATACATTTCACCACTGTGTTGTCTAGCTTGACATTTTTAGTTATGCAATCCATGTTTTCATTGTTTGTTGACAAAGAAGCCTTCATTTATAGAATTTTAAAGTACAGTAATACAGATTTTTTTTAATGTCACTAGCATGGTTTACAATGATATGTTGGAGCTCATCTTTTAGTAAATGAATACTTTCAAAAGGAATGACCCCACCCCTCCATCCACCATTATTCTGTCACATATATGACTGGGCTAAGCTCTACTAATAGTTTCCAGCATTGGTCTCACAGCGTTACAGTGGTCGAACTGTTTTTGAATCATATTTGTAACCTTAACACTCTTGTGTTTACACACTAGCTTTATTTCTGATCACCTTAGATGGGAGCCTTCATTACACGTAGAATAAAATGCTGGTAATTTCAACCCACGTTGCACGCCCTGGCTGAAAACTGGGTTGTAATTATCTGTGCATGTGTGACACAGGCCCCACTTCTCAGATGCTCTCACAAGGTGCAATTTTAGCAGCTTGAAAACATTGCTAGAAGTTCAATGAAACACTAACTGCCTCCCTCTGTCTTTCGATGTCATATCCTTGGGGAGTGACCAGGGAGAAACCAGGATATTTTAAAGCATTGCTCTGCAGCTGCACAACAAAGGATGTCAGCGTGCTTTTCAGCACCCCATTGTTGGGTATTATCAAGGTGTGAAGGCTTTGAAAACAACACCTGTGGTAAATGTGTATGACAATTGCTCTCTGCCTAAAGAGATGCTAAAAGGGAATGGGACGGTAATTATGAATAGGACTCAGTTGTGTGAACTTGCACTCACCCCAGTATGAGCTCCTTCGTCACTAACAATCAGAATTCCCTGTTTTCTCTACTTGGAAGACTTACTTAAGTGCTGATTAAATAATACAGTAGGAATAGAGTGGTAGACTGAAGGGAAGCCCGTTTTTTGTGTGTGGTATTTTGCAGAGAACCATAAGCATGTAATATTGTGAGAGAGGATTTAGAACAGACCAAGTAAATAATTAACATATTTAAACAATATATTTCTTTAAAAGTCCTTTTCATTCTAAAAGAAAAAAAAGGTAAAAAACACGTTTTTGTTTATTTTTATGCAGTTGCCAGCATCACAGAAATAAATCTCTGTTAGAAAGATGAACCAACCCATGTCGGTGACAACAGGTTTGTGTGGGTGTGCTTGTGTTGTGCTTGAGGCGGGAAGCACACCACTCCCAGCTGGGTATTGCCCTGCAACTGACCTTGCTGTCTCCGCAGTAATTAGACAGCGGCAGGCGACTGCCTCCTGAACTCCTGCTGCCCCCTCTGTGTGCTGCCTCTCTGCTGGTCCTTACAATGGGTGTGAAAAGCAGGGTTCATACCCACCCATACATTCAGACCTGGGAGATAAAGTATCACTGTAATTCAGCTGGAGCTGCTGGGGGCATGGAGCCGTGCATTTCAGCCTGCTTTGACTGACATCTGCACAGTCTCTGTCAAGGTTCCCTTTCAAGCTAAGACAACTTTAATTTATTACATTAAAGCGCTTTTACTTAGAGCATGTGTTAAAATGAAGTCTTACAGCCCTCCCTTATTAGAACAATCACAGGTTTATCAGCGGAACACACAGCATGCGCAAGGTCAATTAGAAACTGTTTTCTATCCAGATAGCAATTTAGCCAATGCGTGTTTGCTCTGAGGGTCCTGTGTATTCCGACGGGGGATAAACCTAATGAATTAAATCACATTTTAACAGGAGAGCACAGTTTAAGTGTTGAGTTTTAATGAGAACTGTCAGCTTTATTTGTCTGGCTCAAATCCTATTAAAAGCTTTCACTTATTTATCAAGACGTGTCTTCCTCCACTGATTAACCAAATGGGCTTGCAAATGAAGCAAACAAAAAACCCAATGAAAAGCAACTCAAAGTAGGACTGCTCACAGAAGGAGGCAAACGCTGATTGCTCCAGGTCTGGTGAAGAAGGGAAGTGCACATTGCATAATCTTTGACGTCTCCAGAGTGTTTCAGTTTCAGAATTTTCTTTAGTATTTCCAGACAGATGCTGAATGCATTACAAAAGATTGGCGCTGTCCAAAGTTCTCCTGTTACTGCAAGAAAAGAAGTTTAATATGTGCAAAAGATCCAGACCAGAAGACTTTCATACTTCCTATTTTTACCTTATTCTTCATACTTGATTAATTCTCTATGACTAATAAGTCAATGTACATCCATCCTGCCAACTGACTACATTGATGTTTACACATAAACATTGGGTCCAACAATGGGAATGGAAAAAGATGAATAACCGGCTAGGAGACAGACATGCTGTCTTTTGTTTTTCAATGCATACATGCACACACACACACACACACACACACATGCATACAAACACACTCTCAGTCTGTGACTCTCAAATACACAGAGAACTTTCTTGCTCAAATTTGAACCTTGATGACAGGATTCCAGCCAGATCCCACACTGGTATCCTCGCTACTTCACACACGCACCATTTTTAGACTCCCTGACCAGAAATGACAGGGTTCATCTGCCCAACAGGCCGTGTAATCTCTTTGAGAATTTGTGTTTGAGAGATGAGGAGGGCTCACCCCCTGATTTCATTACCTTTCCATGACCCCAAAGACTGACAGATCTAATTGCCCAATCACTAGTCCCCCTCACCACCACCCACCTCTATCCAACCTCATGTTCCCTGCTCAAATGACCAGCAGCCTTCATTTGGTCCCTGGTGGATGAAGAGACAATTCATTCACACAGTAACAACCTCCCCCCCACCTCCCAAGCCTTTAATCTCACTCGAAAAACTATTTGTTGGAGTGAAAATGGCCTCTCTATTCCTCGCAAAGAGTTATGTTGCTAAAAGGTCTTCTTAGGTTTAATAAAAGATGCTTTATTTTGTTTGTTTGACTGAGCAAAATGAAAGCAGCTACTAACCAGCATTTCACTCAAAGTCTGTTTGATTTATTCTGTTACTTTGCAGAACTTTTCTTTATTTGCGTGTTCTTTGATTACTAGGTGATCTTGTGGGGCAGAACAGAAAAGTGCCTTAAAGAGACATCGGAGGAAATCTCCCATTCTGGAACAGAGTGCCATTACTTTGTGTGTGATGTGGCCAATCGGGAGGAAGTTTACAAGCAAGCCAAGGTGGTGAGAGAAAAGGTACACCCACTAAATATGCTCTTTTTATGTATGCCTGTATGCATTTACTATGATCTACTGTCATTTGCTTTTGGCACTTTTATGTGAATAATGAATTCATGAACTGGAAAAATAACTGGCTTTTTGGCTGGATTCTTTTGTTTTCCCTTGGTTTTGTTGCATTCTATAATCTCAGGTGGGAGATGTTACGATACTCGTGAACAACGCTGCTGTAGTTAATGGAAAAAGTCTGATGGACAGCGATGACAACGCTCTTCTGAAATCCCAACATATCAACACCTTGGGACAGTTCTGGGTATGTTTTGCATTCATCAAAGCAGAATCTGCAGAAACACAAACATTCCCTACAAAATATTATTCTTATCAGTTCTGGGTGTTTATTATAAAATGGCAGTGTTTGCAGTAGCCACCGCCACACAAAAGAAAAGAAAATTGTCAGCCATGTCTGCTTAATGGCAGGTTAAGTGAGGTGTTTCCAAATTGCATTTTAGCTCCTCAAACATCAGAGGGGTTTTGAAACTCTTGCTTTTTTTGTTATTGAATGGAGATCAAAAGACTGTCATATGTAGACAGAAAAGCAATTATCAGCTAAATGGAAATGGAAATATAATCTGTGGAGACAGCATGGGCTTGTTTCTCTTGTCTTTTCTTCCTTGTATTCTGTTTTATTCAGTTTATTTTTGCTTTTCTTCTTTTTGGATATAATTGTCTTAGACAACAAAAGCCTTCCTGCCTCGAATGCTGGAGCTGGAGCATGGCCATGTAGTCTGCATTAACTCCATCCTGTCCCAGTCTCCTATTCCGGGGGCTATAGACTACTGCACCTCCAAGGCCTCTTCACTGGCCTTCATGGAAAGTCTGACACTAGGCTTGCTGGACTGCCCCGGTGTCAGCTGCACCACTGTGCTTCCTTTCCACACCAACACAGAGATGTTCCAGGGCATGAGAGTCAGGTGAGAAGGTGAAAATGAGCACATATTATGTAGGATGCTATCTAATTACCTCATTTTTTCCCCATAAAATGTACTTGACTCCTGTATGGGCAAGTAATTATATAGTATTTTCTCTTTGTTTGCTTGTTTTTTATAACTAAATTTTTATTGTATTTTCATAACAGGCATACAAGAAATACATCAAACCAATAGAAGAGGGGAAA
>JBAMIG010000003.1:9566776-9578159 GCA_037177335.1 Kiunga ballochi
GTTAACTCTTTTGGCTCCGTGTGAAAAAACAGAGATGGAGGATTTTGCATAAAAAAGATAGTCATGACTGAATATGATAAAAATGGACCACCTATAGCAATACATTTCCTGCAATATTTTTGTATTGGGGACAATGATGCATGGGTTTCATACACAAGATATTCTTCTACAGATTTAATGTTAAAACATTTGAAGGAATCTTTTTTGTTCATCTTGATGTGAAAATGTTATTTATTTTGGCCCATGATCAATATAAGTTTATATTAATGTATTCTTTAGTTCTACTTTGGTGTCCAGCTAAGATAAAGGCTGTGGATCTGCAGTACGTATAATAAAACACACAAAATGATGGAACAGAATGGTGTCGTTACTAATATATCAGTCCAGTTGCTGCTGAAAAAAACTTGCATATTAGATAAAAATGTAGCTTTGACTTTTTTGTTTCCATTATTAATTTGACCTCACCACTGTCTGTATTCATACTTGAATGAATCAACTGCAACTTATCAACAGAGTCTGCATTCAGAAGAGCTTGAACTTGTCTTATGTTGGTTAAGTCAAGACCAGCCATGTGTGACAACTTATGTTTCTGCTTTGTTCCGGTGTTCATGGAAAACTGTGAGTCAAGAAGTCGTGGAGTCTTTGTCAATGTCATAAAGGACCAATGTGCTTTGCCACTTACGCTGAACTCTCAAGTGCTGCTAAGGCTCAAACTTCATTGGAGTTTACCATTGAGCTTGAGCCTCCGTGAGCTCAGATGAAAGCAGTTGGCAGGGAACCAGAAATCTGCAGTGGTACTATAAAAGCTTCAGGACAGACAAGGCTCCTGAGGCTCTGGCAAGCCTTTACCCATGAATTTTGCATAATAAAGTCCATTACACTCAATATGTTCACCTTAGTTGTCTGCCATTTATGATACCTAATAGGGGGCCAAGCGGATTTATGGTTATTAAAATGTCCCCCAGAAAATTGGATTTCTATTAAATGCTATGGGAAGGAATTTTAACAAGGAAAGATCATTTGTTGGCAAGATCTTTTTTGTTTTCCACTTGAAAAAGTGAGAAAGTGTCGATTAAAATCAGAAAGCATGTCTGCCACTTTGATTGTGCAGTTAACAAGCTACCTGCTGTTGAACTCCAATATGGATTTAATGAGTAAAAGATAGTAAAATGTAGTAAACAAAGGCTTCTGCAAACACGGCCACCTTGCTCTGGTACACTGGGGGTGTCACTCTGATGTACTTTCTCAATATTTTTACAAAAACAAATAAAAAATTATGCATTTGCTCCCCCATGTGGTGTAAGAATATGTTAACACACACTATCCATGGACACAAACAGGTTATATTGTACATTTTTTCTCCTTTTTTTCATTTGTTTGGTAATATAGTTATTTTATGTTGTGGGGCTTCTTAGTAATATGCACTCTCTCAAACTTTAAACAATTTGACAGTAAATTGTCCATTATAGTTGATGTCTTACACCATTTGTTTGTAAATTGATGACTCTTATTTAAAGGCAAAATGTAAAATACAGGGGGCTCAGATCAGAATGTAGTGCCACATTTTACCATTGGGCAACTTCATTCCCAAAATATATATATATATTTGTCATCTTTCTGTGCTCTTTATTATTTGCTTCACAGTATTCTTTAAATGGAGATGCTCGTTTTAAAAGTCCTTTCATATAATAGTGGATATTTACTCCACTCTTTATATGTGGAAATATGTAGTTTCTTATTATGTTTAATAGAAACGGTACCCTTTGTATTAACTTTTCTTTTACTTTTATTTAAAAGAGAAACTACAGTTTGTGTTAAATACAGTGTAAAAACTACTGAGTATATTAAGCAGCAGGTCATTTTCTCATTTTCAAAATAAAAAACCTTTTGACACGTTTACTGAATAAAGACTTATCAGTTGTATTTAGACATGTACATATAGGTGTGCAGTGGAGGACAGGTAAATTATGGAGTTGACAGAAAGGTATAATTACTTACTGTCAGTCTCATCAAGGTTATAGTGCACATCAGAGAATAAGAAATTAAAATCTACTGTGAGAGACTTCCGGATTTTTCTAAATCTTCAAATGGAAGAAACGATTGTGGAAAAAAAACACCAGTTTGATGTCACATGATATCACAAGAACTATGTAACTAAGTCAAAATGTAGATTAAGTGAGTGAAACCTAAAGTATACGCTATGATTTCATAGCTCGCAGAACGAATTTCAGCAAACACACAGGTCATTTTTTGTAAAAGAGGATTAATCTGTTGTTTTGTAGTGAAGGAATTCTGACCAAAACCTCTTTATGTTGTATCAGTTTATTACATATTTTAAGGTCATCAGAGCATTTCACTTAGTCTGAAACTGGCACTTTGCATAGATCATGATTCTTTTACTTATTTCAGCTTCTTTTTGTATGAGAAACAGTTTAAATCATTGCTTATTTTTGCTATAGATGTGTTGCTGTGCTGCTTGGCATCACTGCGCCTCCTTCATCAATGACAGAATAAATCTGAATTTCATTGAATGAATTTTTGTTAAGGACTGTGATATTCACAAAAAAATCCCATCAATCTAATTTATTCTTAGGTAAAAATAAGCCTGAAGGTTAGTTACATTGGGCGCTCAAGGTTATGTCCAGGTTGTCTGGCTAGTGGTTCCACTGGCCAATCTTCAGACTTCACCACATCATTAAAGGATGCTCACTTTAAATGGTCATGTTCATGAAATGCACTATACAAGTAAACTTGCCTTGCTTACCGGAGATGAATTTACTTTAAGAACTGTAAAAAAAAATAGTGTCAGATGTGTAATTAAATATTTTTTACAGTGTTACACTTACTCCTTCAGTCACAACAGTATTGTTATCCTGAAGTGACAATAGGACCAGTCAGCAGGCTGTTGTGAGTTCAGGAGGCTGTTGTTATCTCCTTATACTTATAGGTACTGTACATTTATATGATTTGAGGCTCACTGCATGATTATTAAAATAATAAATAAATAAATAAATAAATAATAAGGACAATCATTTTAATTGTTATGTTTTGTTTTCATTAATTAATTAATTTATTTATTTAGCATTCTGTATTTTTCAACTCCTCTGCTTGTACCTCCTTATTAATAGCTCAAAAGTCGGATGTTTATGGACATTTTGTGGGGATCTACCCATCTAAGGTAGTGCTATTTTTAGTTTAAGTGAGATTCAGATTCACCAATCTAAGAAAAAAAAGATAAAAACAAGGGGTTTCTTTTTTAATACTTCAGTGTAACTTAAGAAAGGTTTTAAGGATATGTGTAAGAAGACAAGACCCACTGCTCTGTTGCATGATACAGTTTCAGGCAAACTTTTTGGTCAAAGATATTTAACAATATCCAGATATATATAGATACATAGATACAGATACATATAACAGATCTGCAGGTCCTTGGAAAACAATAACAAATCATAAGCTCTTCATTACAGATGTGCTTAGAAGCTTGTATGAGTTGTTTTTTATTGAATCATATTTTCCTTTTCCATCAAACATCTTGCTGCAAATGAAAGCTAAATATGTCCCCTTTAGTCATGTATGTTCAAAGAACCTTCCTTTAAGTGCATTGTGGTTTGTTCATATTCTAAGATGTACACTTTCGAATACATACATTCTTTCCTCTTGCAACGCAAAACTCACAAACCATACTTGTGTTGATATTAACTTTAACATTTACAATATTAACTGAGGCCTTTACAGTCTAAGATGTAGTTTGTATTGTATTGAAGGATATGATAAGATAAGATGAGGAGATTGTTAATCTTTTTAGATGTTTCCCACTTGTGGAAAGCAATTATATAATCATAATTTGCAAAGGTCTTCTAACCCTTCCCATAATGATACAAATTAATTGCTCTTTAAATATCTCTGCCATTATCACTTTGACATTGTATTAACAAACAACTAAACATTCTTGAGCAAACTATCAAGCCTTCTTTTTATAGAGGTTATAACATTTGTTGATAAATATTTAACAGTAGTTTTATCTGGCCTATCTTTTTATTTTAATAATTCCACTGTTTTCTAAATATGCTTACACCAGCACATCACCACAATTACTATTTCTCCCTGTCAGGTGAGAATAACAGAGATCCTCTTTTTACAGCAAAGTGTTCTGAAAGATTTGAATCTTGGCATTCACTCAAAGTTTCTTGACATGTTCCACATCTTTGACAAGGTTCCACTTTGCTATTTTACAAGTGTAAAGACAAGAGTTTAATAAAAGTATGTTGCAGTGACAGAAAGCTGCCACTAGATGGCAGCCCTTGACTGACTCCATAAATCATTGTGAGGTGTTTACAACTTCAAACATAAAAGGTTTTGTAATGTGTCGTGTCTAAATGTTTCTGACATTTGCTTTGACGTTTATTTAATTTCTGACTGTGTGAATCCAAAATTATTGTTTTGTTTCATGAACTTTAAATGAGTTAACACTGTGAACCAGTTACCATTTTGTCATATTTTAATTCTATCTTGTTTTAGATTTGGAAGCATGGATTATACAAAGCAATGAAGCATTTCACCTGTTGTTTGTAAAGTATTTTTCATCTTGCGAATTATTATTTGATTTGCAAAAAGTTTTTTTTTTTATTATTACTATTCAAACAGCATATGGAGAATGCACTCTGGCCAGTCCATAACTTCCATTCTGTTCAGTAATGCCTCTACAATAGTACAGAATGCAGCTTTAAATTATCTTGGTGGGAAATGCATTGACATCCAATCTATATTGAGAGTTATTTTGGTTTAAAACCACTTTGTACTGGAGAGCACTGCAGATTGCATTGCTTGAAGATTGTGTTACTGCACAAATACATTTTATATTAAAAGTTTATATCTAGCTCCTCTAGCACCTCTATTCTGAGGTGCTTTTAGAATTAGCTGACACGGCTGCTGCAGATAAAATATTTACACAGCTCTATTCAAGAAAATAAATGAATCCCCGTATTAAATACTTTGGTAGGATCAAGGCCCTGGACAGCTCAACTATGTATTAATGCAGAGGTGCCCACTTCCGGTCCTCTAGGGCCACAATCCGGCAGGTTTCCCATGTATCCTTGGTTCAACACAGCGGACGCAAGTTGATCATTGTAATTTTTTTTAACTTCATTGGCTTTTATTTCAGGGCTGCACGGTGGCGCAGTTGGTTAGCGCTGTGGCCTCACCGCAAGGAGGTTGCCGGTTCAAGCCTCGGTGTGAGAGGGGCTCTAACCGGGAGCGTTTCTGTGTGGAGTTTGCATGTTCTCCCTGTGTTGGCGTGGGTTCTCTCTGGGTACTCTGGCTTTCTCCCACAGTCTAAAGGTATGCACCTTGGGGATAGGCTGATTGGAGACTCTAAATTGTCCATAGGTGTGAGTGTGAGTGTGTATGGTTGTTCGTCTCTGTGTGTTGGCCCTGTGATGGACTGGCGTCCCGTCCAGGGTGTACCCCGCCTCTCGCCCGTTGGCTGCTGGGATAGGCTCCAGCCCCCCGCAACCCTGTTAGGGACAAAGCGGTAGATAATGGATGGATGGGCTTTTATATCAAATTAATGGAGGCCAGGTGTGTTGGAACAGGGATGAATCTAAAATCATATTTACTTTAATGAAATGGCACACTTACTCCTTTTTGCTAAAAGGATAACCTCTAATGGACACTAAAGAATGTGCAGATGTACTGTAAAAATGGAAATAATTAAAAATCCCTTAAAAAGAACATCCTTTAAACATGTGCAAGATATTTTTTCACCCATTTGCCTCTCTAATTTATTTTCATATTAGTAAGGACTCTGATTTTTGCATCTAAATATAGAATCAAGGTAATCAAGTAGATGATTAATATTGGCTGTCAGAAAAGAGAATAAAGCGTTTTCAGCAGTTTGTGGTTTCTTAAAGATGACTCACACTTTAACCATATCTATTTGAGATGCATTATTGCTCCACCAAGGTCAGAGCAAGGCAGAGGTAGCGAGGGAAATGTGCAGAGTTGTTTATCTGCTTGTTTGTCACCAAATGTCTTTTATGAAACTTGTTGAAACGCTGGAACATTCAAACCTATTAAATTGGGATTCGGCTATGTATCACTTTCTTTAAAGCTGAAATTGGGCACCAACCTCTCTGAATGTCCTCATATTGATGTGTTTTGTGTAAAAGTAAGATCCAAGATCTGCTTGATTTGAACTGGTTGTAAACGAGAGTTGCACAAACCTCTCTGTCAGATGTAACTGTAGTTTTAAAAAGATCCTAATTCTGATGGTTTTTGACAACCACTTTAGTCGAGTCAGAGACTGGGCTTCATTTTGCACACAATGCAGCACAGACTTCAGATTTAACAACTTTTGACAGAGTCCTCCTCTTGATCAAGCACTTGCAAAGTCATTGCTCTCAAACATGTCTCACCAAGCACTGCATCACATTTACTGTAGCACTGAGTCCCAATGTTTGATTTGTTGTAGTTTGTCAAAATAAATTGTATGCATTCAATGAAATGTGTAAATTTGGTAACTTAGCTGTAGCACAACACTGACCGGAGGTTTCCCCTCGACAAATACTGTCCTCCATTGTGGTAATATTAACAACGGAAACTAGATGGTGTCTTGTTATTCCACAACACTTATTTAATGAAGCCATTGCATATCTTTAATTTTTTCCCCACAAAAATCCAGTAACTGACAGAAACCTGCTTAACTTTTGGCCGATTTATATTCTTCCTTGTGATGGACTGGTGACCTGTCTACAGTGTACCCAGCCTCTCCCTTGGAACACTGCTGAGATAGGTTCCAGCGACCCATGACCCTTAATTAGACAAGTGGTTAAGAAAATGGATGAACGGATGGATTATAGAAAATACATTAATGTATATAATTCAATTTAGCGTTGTTTCTACAGCGCCACATCACAACGTCATCTCACTTTACAGACACATAATATTGTGCCAATTAATAATAAAATAGCCTTGCTAGGGAAAATCAAAAGATTGCATCAAATCTTGACTTTGATCCAATCTCTAATCCTGGCCATGCACGAGGCAACAGTGAAAAGGAAAACCCCATTTTAACAGGAAGAAAGCAGAATCCAAGTTAGGGAGGGTACCCATCTGCCTCGAGTGATAGGGGTGGAGGGGACAGGAAAGACACATCAACATGCACTGCAACTTTTACCCAGGGAGACCTGCAGAAAGAGAAGAAATATGTTAGAGATTTCAGTACTGTCATATATTAATACTTGGAGGTAAAGGAGCAGAGAAATGAAGAGTTCTCAGTGCATCATGTAGTACCAGAAGCCAAATGAACAGCTAGACAAACCATAATTATATGATTGTATGATTGATCTTAAAGGTAAAGATGGGTTCAGCCTCCCAAACCAGCTGCGAGCTAGTCACGTATAAGAGGGGCCTGATATCAAAGGCTCTATTTCCCACCGTTTTCTTAGAAACTCTAGGAACCACAAGTAGACCTGTGGTGAGAGAGGGAAGTGCTCTGTGTGAAACATATGGAACTATGAGGTCTTTTGAATTTAATGGAGTTAGGTCATGAAGCGCTTTTTGTGTGAGAAGAAGAATTTTAAAATCCCAAATTTAACAGGAAGCAAATGAAGAGATGCTAATTTTGGAGAAATATGATCTCTTCTGCTAGTTCTCATCAAAACCCTCGCTGCAGCATTTTGGATCAGATGGAAATTTATTCAGGGCATATTTAGGATAGACCATAAACAAGGAATTTCAGTAATCCAACAAAGTCATGAATTATTTTTCTGCATCACTCTGAGACAGGGTGTCCCTAGTTTTTGCAATATTACGTAGGTGGAAGAAAGTAGTTCCAGAAACCTGTTTTAAATGCGAGCCAAAGGACAAATCCTGGTTATGAATAACTTCAAGGTTCCTCACTTGAAGCCAAATTAATTCCATCCAAATTTATTATATAGCCAGACAATTTTTGTTTTTAAGCCCAAAAAGGATGATTTCAGTCTTGAGTTTATAAAGAGAAAATTTAGTCATCCATGTTTTTATGTCTTGAAATCTAACAAAGAGATTGGTTTCATGGAGCTTCGTGGATAAGTATATCTGAGTATCATCCAATAATATTACTTAAGAGATTCTGTGATGGACTGGATACTTGTCTAGGGTGTATCCTACCTCTCACCCAGATGATTGCTGAGATAGGCTCTATCTTCCCTGCAACCCTTAATTGGATTAAGTGGTTACGAAATTGACTGACTGACACTTGGCCCAAGTGCAGATCCCTGAGGAACTACATGACTTATTCTGGTGTGTGAGGAAAACTTGTCATTCACATTAACAAACTGAAATTTATCACCTAAAATGTTACCTTAATTTGCTACAGTTCCCTTAATACTAAAATCGTTTCAGCCTCTTCAGCAGAATGTTGGTGATCCGTGGTGTTAAATGCAGCACTAAGATCTAACAAGATAAGAACAAACAGGAGTCATATATATGTGTCCATAAGAAAATAATTAGTAACTTTCACCAGTGCTGTCTCTTTGGAAATTCTTCTAATGAATTAGTTCATTATATTCTAATAAAATGCATTTGCTTAGATTGGAAATACCATTTAGATTTATTCTGTAATTAACAGAAATGGGTCAGGGTTTAAAGCAAGAAATGCCAAAGGCTGGTGCTTACTTATGCATGTACGGCACACAACACATGAATAAATGATGAAATAAGCATGTACAACATAATTAGCAGAACTGAAAATAAAAGATTATCAGAGGAACTTGAAGAGTAGTTAAAGAGATCTGGGGCACAATATAAAAGTCCTAAGATAATACACAACTTATTTACATTTACAATCTAATTATTTGCAATGATAAGTGAGAAAAGACACTCCCTTGTCTTGCTCACAGCACCACTGTCAGGGAGGTACTTGACATATTTTATGACTACAACAGCAGAAACTGAGCACACCATCAATTCTGCTTGCATTCACAATCATAAACAAAGGCTGGTGTACATGGTGACAACCTGTCTGCTCCTGAAGGGCATCTTGTCCTCTTTGCTTACTGTGATTGCTGGGCATGCAAGGACTGTTTCACACTAACTGGTTACAATTAGCTGAACAATGGCCCAGAGCTTAAATCATCACCGAAATGAAGGTGTTGGAGATAAAGGTTATGAACTTGGATGCTAACATTTGAAACACCATGTTCCTTTATTTTGAGCAAATGAGTCACTGTGACTCATAGAGGTTTGGTTAACTAGGGCCTCTTATCAGGTCTTTTATTTTCCTAACAAGTCTGTAGTTGAAGAATTTAGAAGTATATTTGCACAAGCTTAATTTTCTTTAGGTTTTACTTAAATCGCGACTGCTGTTAATTTGTTTGACTGTATTAACCGATCAATGGTTTTTACTATTCTTGTCAGCCCTCAGCTGTGAAACATGCATGGTCTGCCCCCGTGGTCCTGTAGCTTCCTCCCTGCTTAGATAATCTAAACAGATGTGGACTTCCTTAAAACCCCCTATCAGCCCTGTGCCCCCTCTCACATCAATTAATCTCAGCCATGCCTGTGAAAGCAGAGTACCATCTGCTCAGCTCAAGCTCTCTTTGAGATGGACAGACTTCCACATCTGGATCCCTGCCTGCCCCTCCCCTTTCCTCCTTTTTATCCCCTCTGTATACTGTCTCACTCACACAGAGTGCAACAAGGATTTAAAAGCTCATCAGGCTTTATAGTCTTAGTATTTTACTGTCACAATCATGGAATGTGCCTACTGACGTAATTTCAAGTGTTGGACTATTTTTAAATTAAAAACATTATTTTTATATGTTGCAAATCTAAAAAATTTAGAAGATTTTGCCCCACTCTTAATTTTTCAATAATTTAAAGCTATTTTCTCTGTTTACCCTGAAAATAATAGTTGTTCCTTCTAATAAGTTATTATAGTCAGGTTAAGAAATGGTGCATTCAAAAATTGACATTGATATGAGATATCACTGCAGTCATGCCATTTATAGATTTGATTTTACATGATGAAAATAATCAAATTTATGACCTCAGCTGACATGGGGTCTGTTTTGATCAATTTCAACAAGTGTAACCACTCACCGAGCCCATCTTGATCTTCTGACAAAATATCGTCATCATGAGAAAATTTTCTTTCTTATCTTGAGAAAACAGTCAAAACAGAATGATAGTTTGAGCATGACCACTCTCGGCTTGTGTGCCTATGAAAAAAAAGGGATGTCACATAATTTAAACAAAATTTGCAGAAGAGCTGCACCCCTTACTTTTTTTTTTTTAAAGTTTTCAAACCTGATGTTTAAAAATTAGGGTGGAGTTTGAGAGCAGATGGTGCCATTCTGTTCAAATAGCTTTTTTGGAGATTTTGCCTGAACAGCCTGTACTAAAACCTCTCTAATTTAGTTCTGATTCACTATCAGATATGACCTTTGAAGAGATAATGTTCACATTGTACCACAATATGATAGAAGTTTCAGACTGTATCATTCCGAATGGAAACATATATTTTTTAGTTTGAAAACTAAAAGAGTAGAATAAGTTTGAACAGAAATAGCGGACTTGAATCAACAATAAGAAAACTATTTTTTTCAAAACTTACGTCATGAATTATTTATAACTTTGAACTACAAAGATTTTTAAAGTACATCAAGAGATTGGATTTCATTATTACCCAATTTAATATGTTTCAAGAAAACCTACAACCCAGTATTCACTTGTCCTAGGAAATGTTCTCATCATTTAGTTTTATCTAACCATTGAAATTTTAGTGATTCTATTTGAGACCTTTACAATGTTTTTCTTTGATAAACAAATAAACATCCAAATAACACAATCATAAGATATCGAAGGGTGTTTTGGTGGAGTGATTTATTTGTTTTATGGACAAAGAGCTAATTGTTTGTACACTGTTTTGAAACCGTTGAGGATATACTGGTAAAGAGGCTTTTGAGTCAGATATTGATTAAGCCATTCATCTGCATCATGCCCTCCAGACACACTAAAGACACATTTACACAGCCTGATTGAGCTTGTTGACTTCATTGTCTTTATGACTACCACCTGCATGTCTCTTTGTGTCTGTGTTAATTGTGAGACACATGGACGATGTGAAGAGGACAGATAAAACTTGAGCAACCGCTTTGTTTCTTTAGCTATCAGCAACTTGTCATCATGTGGAAGATGACTTAAAAGGTTGAATAGGTTTGTTTATTGAGAATGGAAAATACTCAGACTGTGTATTTCAGTAGTGTACACGCTGATGCAGCAGGAGGGTTTGTTTAATATAATGTATAATATACACACACACACACATTCATCTATCTATCTATCTATCTATCTATCTATCTATCTATCTATCTATCTATCTATCTATCTATCTATCTATCTA
>JBAMIG010000003.1:9590133-9609909 GCA_037177335.1 Kiunga ballochi
TATATATATATATAAGTATTTTTCTGAGGTCCAGCCAGCTTTATGCCACGTACCGTTGCAGATTGGGGAGAAAGAACATTTTACAGTACTTTGATACTTTCCCCAAAGGAAATAAAAAAAATAATTTCAAATAAATATTATATATCCTCATCTTTGCAGCCAATTTGATGTCTGCTGCTGACAAACTAAAATGATTCCAAAACATGTTCACATGTTCACCGCCAAGCGCCTATTGCTGCAAGCTTTGAAGTTGTATAATGATGTCACAGGATTTATTGGAGTTGTACCAAATAAACAAACACACATATCTGGGAAACTAAACATGTCATTGCCTATGTTTTGTCAGTTTTAATTAGAAGAGACTTAGCTGAAGAGTTGGATATATAACAACATATACATGTTGTGTAAAAGTCTGTTTTAAAAAAGCAAACAAAAAAAACATTTTAATGCTGATATCGGCCAATAATATCAGCACACCGATAATAGTGGACATGTCTAGTTTGAGTGTGTTTCTTATCAAGCTTAGTGAAGACATAGTGTGAAGATAGAATCCTGATCCATGTACTGCATTTTTACCTGTAATTTGACCACTCTTATCCCCTCACATATGTCATTGCCAAATATTTAACTAAAGCAGGGGCCTCCAACGCTGGTCCTAGACAGCCACCATCCTGTGGGTTTTGGTGTTTCCATGGTCTGACACACCCGATTCAAATGAAAAAGTTCTCAAACAGGTTTTCTTTAGCACCTACTTGTTATTGAGTCATTGATTTAGGTCAGGTAGTGGGGAAACACCAAAACCTGCAGGATGATAGCTCTCAGGAGGTCGAGTTGGAGACTCTAAACTAAATCTTTGACTGAGTGTGAAAATCCAATATATGTGAGGCACAAACAGCCTGTCCCGACATGCATGGACGAGTTTCATCTCACAGTTGCTGCATCTACATAACTATTATCACAGGAACTGTGGTAACTGGCAATTTTGAAACAATCTTGTTTGATTTAGCCTTTTTAATATGTTAGGATACTGACATCTGAGACAAAAATAATCCTATTAGACACAGACTGCACAGTAATTACAGCACGGTCACATGGTCACGAAAAAACAGCCATATTACAGAGTTTTAAATAATAAGAAAAGCAAAAAGAAGCAGATTTTTAAAAAACTTTTTATACCTCATAAATCTCCATATGATCTTGCAGGATCATGCAAATTTGTAAAAGCATTATGGTCTGAGTAATAGTATAACATTGGAGGAAAATCTGATTTTCTGTTTCCTTTTTTTCAATTATGTTTACTTTCTCTTGAGTCCTATTTATTACTCAAAACATCTGATAAAATTTGAAATATTAGAAACTCATTACATTTATGAAAACATCATGGCTTGCCCCAGATTAGCCCTACTCACAGTGCCTGTCACAAATCTGCTTTGTGTGCTGTACAGGGCGATCTGTCCCATCAGCAAAACACACAAACTGCTGCAGATTATCAGCTTAAGCGCAATTATTTTCTTTTCTACTTACCATTAAAGGCTTCACACTTTTCTTTCTTTAGTTTGAGATGTCATAAGATCAAACTGTACAAATTTGTGGATAAAATTTTCACTTCAGACACATAACAGATACATTTGTTGCAGCTTTATAAAACAAAGTCTGCAGGATTTGCAAGGGTATTAGAAGCTTTCCAGAAGCCAGACTGGAACCACTGTTACACAATGCATGAGTCAGATTGGCATTGCTTAAAAGAAGAGGGAATTACTGAACAGCTGTAGTATTTGATAAAAAAAGGATCCCTGCTGTCACTTACGTTAGAATGACAGTTATAAGCTGTCCGTGGCAAAAGATGTCCAGTGTATTAGTGAATGTAACTTCAGAATAGAGATGCAGGTAATTGAAACCGTATTACAAAAAAAATAACAGCTTGTGAGTCACTCAGTAGGTGAAGCATCAGCATCTGGACAGGTGAAATCCTTACATTTAGGAATGAAGTTACAAATGAAGGTGCAGGTTTGTGTTCAATGTTTTCCTGTCACAACTGTCAGAAGCAATCTTTACTGTAGGAAGAGTTTATGTTCTTCGGATCAGAACACTGTCAAACTGATTTAAAGCTTCCATGTGCTGCTAAACTCATGAAGGTCTTCATGAACACAGTTCTCAGAGATTTTCAACGCATTACATTTTAAACATCTTCTGTTCCTTACATGACCAAAACAGAATATATTTTATAATTTAAACCAAAGAGTCAGGTCTGAGAGTTTGTTCTGGTTGTTCTAAAACCTCCATTTATAAAGTTTATGAAGGTTAAATTTAATGTTTATTCAACAGTGCTTCTCAACAGAGGCTTCTCCTTCCCTCTTGTTAATAGATGCAGCACAACAATGCTGAAACTTTTCTACAAACAAAAGCTTTACTGAGGTTTTCTTTTATTTTGTTACATCAGCAACAGAGAGGAACAAACCAATAACTGTTTCACAGAATTTCTTTGTTTTCCATTATTGGTTTTAATAAGTTTCACTTTTGATGGTTTGGATTTTTAGTCCAACTAATAACAATCTTCTTTGGTGGATGCCCCCATTATGACATCTACAAAACAAACTCTCTCTCTCTCTCTCTCTCTCCACTTCATATTCAAACTGGAGGAAAGAATTAGGAAATTACAGCCTTTTAACATGTAGCAGCATTTTTGAATAGGCCAAAAGTATTTGATAAGTAATTGGATGCTATTTTATTGGGTTTTGCAATCTGGTGCTGTTTACACACAGCTTACAGTCCGAGATGCTCTCAGTAAATGTGGGACAGAGCATCCTTTGCCTAAAGAAAGAATAATTTAATCAGAGAAATAGTAGAAATTTTAGCATCTGAAAGCTTGGGAACTCAAAATGGTCTTGACACCCATGAAGGGATTTCAGATGGTTATTGCAGTTTTGTTATTTTTTTCTTTTCCATAGTGATAAAATACATTTTACTAAATCTACCCAGATGAATTATCTGTAGAAAGTATTTATAGGTATCTAAATTTACCATGAACAGAAAACTTTGTGAGGACAAATACAGAGGAGGTACAAACCATTGATCAGCCTAAGGAATAAAAACTCCATCTAAGACCTTTACCAAAAGACATCTTTATAAAGCTGATTTAGTTCTGGAACAGCTTTCTTTGGGCTAAGATCAACCTTTCACAGAATTATATGAAAAAATGGAGAATGTTTGGAACAGCTTTTGATTTAAAGTTCACCGTATGGTCCGTAAAACATGGAGGCAGTTATATGTCATGGTCATGCCTCCGCTTCCAGCGGTTTTTTGCCACTGGTGTTTGTTGATGATGTGAAAGCAGACAGGAGCAGGTGGATAAAATGAAAAGTTTTACTTTCTGCTCAGATTCAGAAAAGTTGTTTGGATGTCAAGTCACAGTCCCAAAGAACAATGTCCCAAAACATTCTGTAAAAGCAACTCAGATGTTCAGATGTTTTTAAGATAAAGAAGTTAAATATTCTACAATGGATAATATAATCTCAGCAGAGCAAATTTATGTAAAATAAACTGATTGAAGCACTAAAGCATTTACTTGTTGACTTATTAGATTTGTAAGCACGCAGACTGACTCCTGATCTAATGTTTCTAATGTTTTCCTTCCTTTCTTCTCAGACTGTGTAACATTACCAGAGTGCCAATTAAAAGAACACAAGTATAATCATCTCACATGCCTCATCAATACATCAATAATTGATGTACTCATAAAAAGTTGTAATACTTTTTAAGTTTTATTTCTGAAAGCATGTGTGAGATGTTTGACCACATTTTTTATTTAACATCTGCCCTTTCAGGGGTCAAAGATCTACTCTTTAATTTTATTGCTAAAATATAAAATATTATGGATACTATTGTCCCTGTTAAGTTGAAGATTGTTCCAGTAAGGAAAAAAACAGTCTCCATGGAGAAACTCCACAGTGGTAAAAATGAAAAGAGTGTTGGAAAGCTGAGCACAGAGGGAGAAAAACAAATCTTCTGGTTCAAATGGCATGTAAAAGAAGCAACAGCAATATTGACTGAAAAGTGCAAGAAAGATTTCAGATGTCATTACTGAAAACTTCTTTACTACCAACAACAAGCTGATAAACCCTTCTGTGTCAGTAGTGCCTGAACTTTCACCAAATCCTGCAATGAGTTTGCAAAATTCTTCATAGATAAAATCCAGAATATTAGACAAGTTGTTGGTTTATCAACACAAGGTTCAGGAAATATATTGTGTCCACTGGAAACCAGTTTAAATACCATGACAAAGTTTTATCCCATTAACAGCAAAGATCTGATGTAAATCTTTGGCCAACAGACTCTTCTTGCTATTTGGACATCCTGCAGAGGTTTTTCAAAAACCATGGAGCCAGAACTCTAATAGGTTGTGAACTTGTCTTCAGTATCTGGCATCTACTCAGAGCTTGAGAGGGGTTTGATAATAGCCTGAAAAGACCCTGTTATCAAGCAACCTAAGCATTTAGACAGCATCCAAGCACAGAGGTTGCTAGGACCAAACTCATTAATGACTTTTTTGTTGCATAGAGGTGATAGAAAAATGTCTGTCTTAGTTTTACTGGACTTCAGAGATGCACTTTATGCAGTTGTTTACAATATTTCTTTCCAGGAACTGGAAAGCTTGGTGAGCCTCTTTGACATTGTACCAATTGAATTCAAAATACACTTACAACACAGGAAGTACTTTTTGTCAATATGTAACTTTGTATATGAGCAGAGAAGAATTGCATTTGGAGTTCCTCAAAGTTCCATCTTCTGTTTAACATCCTCATGCTCCCACTGCAACATGTCACCTAAAACAACAATATTAGCTGCAATAGCTATGCAGATGACACACAGATTTACCTCAAAATAATCACCAGGAGACTGAGACCTACCAGATCTTGGTATATTCATTGAGGGGATTCATGTCTGAATGTCCCTAAATGTAGTTCAGATCAAAAAATATAAAACTGCGATGATTGTCATTGGAGCCAAAGGGAAACAATTTAAGGTCACAGCAGGGAAAACTTTGGATATAGTACACCTTGACACCACCAACCAGGCCAGAAATAATCACTCATCACCGATAAGCCCTTATTTTAACTGTTCAAACAGTGCATGACCTTGAGTCATTTTTAGCTACAGATTATTACTCATTCAGTGTTTGTTTACAATTAGGATTGTTTTTCTCTTGTTTTCTCTCATAATCCAAAATGTTTATTTAGTGTCACAAACGCGTCTTGTAGATGATCCTACTTGGGAGTGAAACTGATTTTGGCTTTTTGTAGGTGCCTGATCTGCCAAAAACCACTCTGTCCTCCTTGTTTATTAAAATTCTAATAATTTTCAATATTTACACAAATAAATAAATACATAATAAATGAGAGCAATGTTATCACACCATCTTTGGTTGGTATCATTATCAACATCAGTATTGCTTTTTATATTTGGATAAAACTGCCCACCATCAACTCCTATTTTAGGGCCATAAAGTGTAAAAAAACAAAACAATCCCAACAGACTGTTACTTTAAAATACTGTGAATCAACTCGACTCATAAAATGGTAAGTCTCTACTTTATTTTTTTAAAGTTATAATTACATCTAGGAAATTAATTTATTCAAATTGTAACAATTCATTTATTTTTTTCATATTTAATATGTTTTATCTTTATGTAATATCATACAGAACTATGCTTCCACACGTCTGCTGTGTGTTCTGTAAAGAGTACACATAGGAGAAGATATTATGTAACTCAAATGGTACTGACTGACCAATATTTTTTTGTTGTTGTTGTTGTTTAATTTTACAGGTAAACTGGATAAAGTGAATTAACAAAGAAAGTCATATCCCAAGTTCCCTTTCATATTGCAAACATCACTCAACAATGCTACAATTCAGCTGAGTCATACCTGCATTTTCTGAATGTGAGTCTTGCTTGTAGATACAGCGATTTGATGCAATTTCTGCTGCTCATAAATGAGCTGTGGCTGTAGCGCAGGTGAATGTCTATTAATGCAACACATAGAATGGCTCTGCACCATCAGGTATGTCTGCCCACACACATGTTACAGATGGTTGTAACTGGACAGACAGCTCAGATGGTTGATGGATTACATTTAGGATTACAGCCAGTCAACAGGACAGGCTGTCTCCTGTCTTAGCTGTGATTGATCTACCTTACTGTGGCAGGCTGATATCGGAGGCTTGTTTCTCCTTTCTCCCTCAACACCACACTGTCTGTCCAGATTGATCTCTGCACCAATCGCTTCACCATCTGCAGACCCATGCAGGAATTAGAATTTATTCATTTTGAAACACTGGTGGCATAACTGCACATTATATTACACTTGTAATAAGGATTTTCATTATTGACCCATTTCTAAGTTATTAAACTAGAAGTATATGCCACTCTTGTCCTATTCTCAATTGATACACAGTGCAATAATGCAATTATTTGTGAGAAAAATTGACCAAAGTCTGGAAGAAAAATGGTGGGATGCATGCTTGAGGAGGCCATTAGTGGAGTGATGAGAACAGCATGAGTATAAATAATGTATAAAATAAACAGTGTAAATGAAAATTGATATTGTTCATCTCAGATAAAAAAAATGACGGTTAACACCAATAACTGTTTGTTTAACTGATTGTTTCTTTCAGTCTGTTTTGTACCTTAACTTATGCGATTTAATATCTTGGTTTTATTGACCATTGTTTCACTGACAGAAAGATACCAAAAGAATTGTCATTCAGGAAGGCTGCTGCACACTATCAGTGACATAGTGCAGTTGGCTTTTTGGATTTTTTTTTTTACACTGGCAGATTATCCCTTCAAGCTTCTGCATGTACAGAAGCTGATGCTATCACTTTCTGTATTTCTGTCCACCTTCTCCCACTCTCCTCTCCCTTGCCAATGCTATCTCCCTTCATCCCAACTTTAAATAAACATCAAATCAGGCCAAGATAAAACAAGCTGTCAGCCTGTGTTAATAGAACAGATATTTTCTCATCGCATACCCATGGGTGGTAAAGATAGCAAGCGATGTTGTACAAAGCAGTGTGGCATAATGTGCTTGCGAGGAAGGAGCTGGTCAATGGAATCACGTTTTTGGGTCTGCATGTGCAGTGTGATAACAGGTCATCAAGCAGCAACTCGATAGGCTGTGAAGGAAAATTCTGCCTTTGCCAAGCTATCATATGAGCTGCTACTTTGTAGAAAAACTGTTTGGGTCATGACTAGTGTTGATAGCAAAGCCACAGTGGACCTCCCATATTTCATGAGAAACTGGCCTGCCCTGCCTGTAGGCAACTCTAGCTCCAATTACCATGGCCAATGTGCCGTAGAACTGTGTCAGTCTGAATTAAACATGGCCTTTGTTCATCCTTAACACAAGAGCACTTGAGACATCAGTGGATCGTGTTTACAATCATCTTGTATTGAAACATTCAAGAACCTGATTGGTGACAACAAAAAGAGTTAAAAGATGGATGCTAGTTGTCTGATCACTATATTTAAGTGAAGAAAACCTTATTAGTAAAGCTGTCAAGCTTCATAAACATATGAAAAGAAATGAATAAATAAAATGAAAAATACTTTATTGATCCCAGGGAGGCAATTTAAATGTACAGCAGATTTTTTTTAGGTCACTGGTAATTTAAGGTTTGTTACTGGTTAGCACCTCACTGGTCTTGTTGGAATGGTGCTGTTCACACAGAAGTCAAAATAGTCTCTCACACACTCAGTCAAGGTGTTGATGTCCTCTCCATTAGGTTCACAGAGGATATTCCAGTCTGTAGCCTCAAAGTATCCTCTCAGGGGATCTTCATCATCATCCAACTGGGCTTTAGTCGTCTTTCTAATGATAGGTTGTTGCTGAACAATGGGCTTGTAGGATGTGGTGAGAAGAACTAGGTTATGGTCAGATCTACTGTTGGAACTTCTATATATATATATACTTCTATATTATATATATACAGACTTCCATATCTGTATATATATATATATTACTAACCTGCAGTAGTCTAAGTAATGCAAACAGAAATGTCTGCTCCATCATGAACCAACAATCTTAGGGGAAATCAAGATGTGTGAAATGATTTGGGAATTGGATTTACAGTCTTTGCTGCAGCTGCTACATTATGCAGGAGTTGAGAGAGAAGGCCATAAATATCTAAATATATATAATATATATAGTATATATATAAATATATAAAACAACAGACTTATTTTTAAAAGGATTTTTATTTTACTTTTTTAGATCTATTTCTATGACATTTTTTTATCTATATATACTTTATATATTTTCTAAGGCATGTTAGCTAAATAATGCTGAATGAGAATACCTACAGTGTTATTCTACTCACTCTTGATGCACGTTTTGAGGAGGAATCCCAACATTTTCGTGAACAATCATGAAAAATAATTTCTTTTCTTTTATTTTTGGTTTGGTCAAAGGAAATCAGAATGCAGCACCCACACCGATGAAAAGATAACAACCTAAATTTTTGCTAATGGAATTTTTGTACAATGAGATTTCAATTTGCAACAGCCATGCCAATGATTGTGGTTAGCGCTGATACATATTGGAAAGCTCATAAACTCAAGCTCATTCACTAATGAGTGTCCATCTGTTATTGTGTAACCACTTCAAATACAGTATGTCACAGAATAGGTCGTTTTTCCACATCTAGAGTTCTGTCATTATGTTAATTAGGTCTGGCAGAAAGATGCCTGAATGTTCGAACCTGGTTTGCAAATCCAACTCAGCATAAGCTGCTCTTCTTTTTTATCTTTAACACTTTGTTAGAGCATGAACAATTTTTAACTAACATTTTTGTTGATTGTATTTATATTTTGCAATCAAACTTAAGACCTGGCATGAAGTTCTACCAATGTGGACAAATTGTCTCCAAATTTAAAAAAAAAAAAAAAAGAGGCGGGGGTCACATCAAAACCATGCATGGGCAATACTAGCCATTTGTAAATTTGCACTAGCAGAAAACCAACAAAAATGCAAGACAAAATGTATGCAGTCGGACAAACTGTCTGCATCCTTTTTTTTTTTTTTTAATTTTTACTTTGTTCCCATTTTCAGTGTCAGTGGCAGTAAAGGCAGATTCCAAAAACCTTTTGCCAACATACATAACAAAATAAAATAGTTTTTAAAATAATTAAAAATGCATAGATATGGGACAATCTTTTCATCTTTTGTATGTATGTCATTCAAGCTGACAGATTCGTATCTTGGCAATAAAGAAAACACTGATGGGGTAGTAAGAGACGCATATGAGGTGAGATGGGTATTACAAACACAATTTATTGGTGCATATACTTTGGGGCCATTTGGCAGCCATGCTAGGAGCTTGGCCAGGCCGTTGCCTTCCTTTTGTTGTTGTTGTTGTTGATGTCTGCATTGCCAACGCTAAGGCAATTCATTATAATTTCGAATGGAAAACACTTGGAGGTTGTGATTGGTCCCTTTCCAACATCTTGCTTGAGGAACTGTAAAGCCAGCCACTTTACCAGATTTGCTTCTGCACAGACCCAAACTTGTCTGCTTTGGGTTGGATGACAAAAGATGTGAGGACCGGGAGGGCAAAACTGGTCGCAGAGAACACCGTGGCCTGAATGTTTAGAGTTTGCTTTTATGAGTTGTCAGCACTTTGCAACAATAAGGCAGTACCCAGGCAGTTTTCAGGACTGATGAAAAGCTTTTGTAAGACAGATACAATGAGGATTTGTGAAAGATTTTGATCTTAACTTCAGTAGAAGTTAAAGAAACATTTAGTAACATGGTGACATATCAATTTCAACAGGGTAAGATAAGATTGATCACCAACGTGACCTTACAATGTTTTGTTCTCATTATTATTAATCTTTCATTACATATAAAACATACTTACAAATACTTCTTGTTAAATTATCCTATTATATATATTATATATAAAAACAGTGATGTAAAATTGACCATTTTACATCAACATCCATTTGAAGGGTATTCCCGGTTATTCTTTATTTCCACAATTGAAGGCAAAAATCATATCAAATTCTTTTCAATAATAACATTCATAGCACATGTAAAATCCCAACTCTAATCTACACATTGTAATAGCACGAGTAAACAGTCATGTGTGGCTGAACTGTCAGATCAGTTTAGTTTTGCTTCTTTGCTCCAGTGTCCTAGCCTGCACTGATGAGATAACTGCTGTCTGTGTCTTTTTAAAGGACATAAACAGTCTTTTAAAAAGACATTAAAAAACTACATTTATACACAACTAAATTACTGCTGTTGTATTTATATTATTCTGTACATATTCTACTAAATTAAATTTGAAATAAACATTCATCTGAGGGATCTGAATGTCCTGGTGTTTTGATAGAAATCGTTTTTTATATCCAGCAGATTTCACAAACAGTGTAATTAGTACTGCTGAGGGAACATGGTGACTCCCCTTTGTCTCATTTTGTTTTCCATATAAGCTTGCACACAGATTGCTTTGTAAAACCACCAAAATATCCATCTTGTTATATAACACAACCCTCCTAGCTAGATCACAGTGTTAGATGGAGTGTGTGAGCATTAAAACCCACATGGATAAAGTAAGAAAACACACACTGACAAAATGGTTATTTTCACATTGGTGTGAAAGAAATAAAAAAAGGTAGTTGCATTTGCATACTGCTTCTTGAATTGTATCCACCAAATGTTAAGTTTTAGAGCAACATAATCTACAAATTGATCAGTCTTGCAAAGATCAGCATAGAGGTACACATATTTGTTTCTAAATTTCTCTTTAGGTATTTAATATTGCTGAATTTGGAGTTAGTATACTGCAATTGATTGCGTTTATTAATAAAGCATGCCTGTCACTTTCAAACAAGTGGTATGGTCTCAGATTACACACTCAGTCTCACACATTATGGGCTGTGGGGGTGGAGAAAGAAATAGACAAAATTAGAACAAGGATAGGGGAGGGGGTTTCCTCTCCTACGGGGAAAACACAACTAGATTGGAGAAGTATTAGGCAATGGATTTACCATATTACTGCTGAATGTTGTACTTAGATTTATTTGGGTCAAGCACATAGAAAAGTAAAACAGCTCAGCTGTCATTACTTACCATTTGGAAGCTTGTGACTGTTTTCCATCAGCCATTCAAACAGGCTGGCAAAGTTACAATTGCATAACCAAGGGTTACCCTCGAGTCTCACCACCCGCAGGGAGGGTAACTGACTGAGTGCCCCCACCTTTAAGGTAGATAGTGCATTGCTTTCCAGTTCAAGTTCTCGCAGAGAGGTGAGGCCCAGGAAAGCATCTTCGCTCACCATGCTCAGATATGGGTTGTTTCCCAGTCGTAGCTTGATCAAGCTCCGAGACTCCCCAAAAGTGCCCTTTGGGATCTCAGTTAGATTGTTGCTACCCAGGTCCAGGAAGACCAGCCTGGAGGATGTGCTAAGGGTCCCAGGTTCTATGTGGGAGAGGGAGTTGTTCCGGAGATCCAAGTAGACTAAGTCACTATAAAGAACCAGGAAATCTGAGGGGATGCGGGGTATCCAGTTGTCAGCCAGCAAAAGCCTGCGGACATCCAAAGGAATCTCATCGGGTAGCCGGGTCAACCCACGCCCGCTGCAGTCCACAGTGTGAGGATCTGGGCACAGGCAGGTTGCTGGGCAGTTTTCCCCCCGGGTCCATAAGACAGAGGACAGCAAGATGAGGATAGGTTGAAGCCAGCAGACACATGGCAACATGGTCAAGAGGATGAAAAGAATTAGGGGAGAAAAGGCTTAGGTTAAGGACAAAAAAGGGTAAGGTGGGGAGGGGATAACAAGAGGGTCAGGGTCAGAGGGCAGGAGATCGGGACAAGGGAGGGGAAGGGATGAGTGATGGGGGTGGAGAGAATCAATCCTCCTGAATGAACATCCTGACGTTATGGAGATGGATTTCTAGAAGGGCTCAGAAATCGTGAGACGACAGAGAGCAGCGAAAACAGTTTTTCAAGAGATCATGTAGCAAGCTAATAAGGTACAACAGCAGCGTGCCTGCTTTGAATGAGCAGAAAGAGGGAGGCAGTAAGCGGTGAGAAACACCGAGTCGAACACAGAGGGGAGGGTAGATTATAGGAGGTAAATAGAAGCGAGTGAGTTTGGAGTGAAGAGAATTAGGGGAAAGAGAGATGGGAGAGGGGGATTGTGGAAGAAGCTGTGTCCACCACACAACCCCACAGATGGTCTGGCGGCAGTAACAGACAAAGACAAAGAGGACTCTGAGACAAAAGGATATATGAAGCTGTGATTCAAGCATGACACGCAAAGAGTAACGTCGTTACATTCCTCCATTAGTCCGAGGTCTCTGTGCAGAAATTCCTGTCGGTCTCAAAAGACAGAGTGATGCTCTCAGAGCATCGCTCAAGTGTGTAGTGATGCTGTCTCTCACCCCTTAAATTCCCCTCTTTATCTTCCAATGCCCTGCAACATGCTGTAGAAACACAGCACAACTCAGTGTTTCTCTGTCCAGCACTGTTTCAAGGCTGCGTGACAGAAAATCCAAATGTCCAGGCTGGAGCCTCGTGGATGTGGGTTGCAGTGCTGAGCTGCACACAGCCATGCCAATCCAATGTCTGACTCTGAATCTATCACGGTTTATCTCATGCCCTCTCCCCTCTCCTTTTCAGGGGGGCGTGCCTGAACCACGCTGTCAACATATGATGTCACTTCCTGTACTGCAAAGGAAAAATTTTACTGGTTCTGCTTAAAAATCTAAAAATAAAAGTATTTTATTTCTAAATTATTAGTGTAAAAAGTACATCCAACTTAACTTAAAAGGAGACTCAATATGAATACTTCAAAAAACAAAAAAAAAACCATTCCAGTTCTTTTGAATTACATGTAAAATCTAGTGGTATGAATGAGGTCTTAGGGGAACAGAGTTTTAATGAAAAACAACATAAATGTAAATAAAAATAAAAAATATTTAGGACATTACATGATTTACTACCAGAGAGACCGTTTGTTAGTTAGCTTGAAATAATAAAATTGCTAAAGCATACTAAATTAATTCTGTTTAGTCAGGTTTTTAGGTGGAGGAGGTTTTGGGAGAGACCGTTATTTATGTTCTTTGAACAGCTCCCAGGAAAATATAAATGTAGTGGAGAATGGAGTGACTGACAGGTGTATTTGCATGTATTCTGCATTCATATGAAAATGCAGATTATAGTATGTGATAATTGGTCCTTAAATATTCAGAACAAAATTTCTGTTTAAAATGTTTAACTTACTGATGTCCGTACGGTCTGAGCATTTGCATTCTGTTTTTCTTAAACATGAATTATTTTGACCATGGGGTGATATTCATGGGATGTCCTCTCCTTCAAAAAAATGTTTCTGTAACATGATGTAATAAAGGTACCATCTGTCCACATGGAAAACAATACTTTGCACTTGGTCTTGGATATCCTGTAATGTTTTCCCATTTTCTTTATGTTTATGTGATTTATGTGTTGTGTATCCTGGCCATCAGCAGTCACTACAGTATTCAGGCATACCTTTCCAGAAAGACATACATTCAAAATGACTTCTCATGTGTTGTCAAAATAATAGCACACTTGATTAATGCTTATTGTTTGTTGCTGTACTCGGCTGCCTCGCTGACCTGTTGACACCTGGTCTGTTTTTCTACTGCTGATAATTAAAGTCATATTTCAAAGCAGCACTAAGTCTAATCCAATCTCTAACAGCAAATTGCTAAGGCAAAAAGGAAACAATACCTCCAAACAACATGGTGGGGATCACTTTTTATATCTAACTCCACGACATCATGGGTATAATTTCTGTCATCAAGTTCATTTTCCTTTCAGATTTATTTATTCATGTCCATTTGCCATTGTTGCTTCTGCAAGGTGAGTAATGTTTGTACCTGCATTAGTCATTCACTTGTAGTAGGCCTATTTTTTCTTCATTGTTGTAATATTACATCATAGTTACAAGGACACAAACACACAGAAATGATGTTCTTGGATAATGATACATTTCAAAACAATCTAACACATATGCACTAGCCTTTTCCTGTCAGCACATTAGTTGCTGTTGCTTACCACTTTTAAAGGTATACCTGAAAGTACAGCATGTTGAGTTGACAACTCTATTTGATGTCAAGTAATATTTTCTTAGCTACACAAAAACTCAATTTTACAATGAATGTGACCAAAGCATTGTCATAACGACTATTATGTTGCAGTGGGTAGTCGTACAGATGCCAAATCTGCATAAGTGATCCCCAGAGTCTTTTGAACAATTTGTCAGGACCGGATGTGTTTGCTGAGTGAAGAAGACCGTTCAGTCTCCCTGCTGTCATTTTGTTACATTCCTTCTGGATTTAGGATTAGATCAGCTTCACATCAACTATTACAAAATTGCTGTTAAGCAGCTTCTTTGTGTTCTGAACAAACTTCTCTGAAAGGTGATAACAATAAATAAAGATAATTAAAGATTTATTTTCTCACTTCTCATAGTGTCTTTGTTTATAGTGTTTTTTCTTGTCTTGTCCTGCATCTTAGCGAGCAGAATGATAGTCTGGGCACTACGTTGTGCTGGGCAATTTTGCTTTATCAAGAGGAAACCATTGAAATCAGAATTTTTTGTTTGTTTGTTTATTTTGAAAGAAAAAAATGTAAAAGACTTTAAATAGTTTTGCTGGATTTAACCAGATAGGACAACACAACAAAACAAAAAAACAAAAAAAAAGGAAAGGGAAGAAGATGGAGAACACGAATTCTGTACCTAAACCCAACAATAAGGCATCTCATGGTCTCATGATCTCATGGTCCCTATGAACACCTTTAACATTTTTAATCTGTCCCTCACTATAGCATTACACCTTGGATTAAACTGTGATAAATAGAATCTTAAAACCTATCAGAAATTCATAGAAAACAAATCTATTTGAGTTGTTGTGTTCCCTTGGTTTTCACTCAGTCCTGTTCGCCTGACACATTACCATTCATGTAGAACACTACACAAGTCTTGTGCATAACAAGAAGTAGCATAAGTTGAATCTTCTGAAGATATGAGAAGACCAAACCTTAGGTCTCTCATTTATTTTTCTGTATTTTTGGTCATAAAATATTATCAAAAAGGTCAATCTCATTTAATGAGTAAAACAACTGAGTACCAGTATCAGTATACAACTGATCAGTTGTATCAGTAACAGGACTGAACCATGCATTTTCATTTGCAACAAGAAAATAGCACCTATTTGATGGAATTACCCAATAAAGTATTTTTTATGTCATATATACTAGCATTTCTTCCAGGTAATACTATTTCCATGTAGTTTTATTCTAGTAAATGCTAAGGTAAATGCATTTCAACTTAACTAGTGAATATTGAAAATGTGTGCTTGGATTTACTGTGGAATGTTTCTTTATTCGGTAAAAATTAGGCTAATGTTTCCAAACTTAAAAAAAAAATCCATTGGCTTTAATATGCTGTAGCTTTTTCAATGAAAGAACCAAATGGGAACATATCTGATGTAAACTTATGTAACAGCATTACATCAATATAAGGTCTAAAGTGCATCAACAGCTGTTTTCTCTTAGATTTTTGCTAGTCTTTATATTCTAAACCATTTACGTGCATTGTGACCAAATGTAGATTCCAAATGATCCATCAATCAGGATAAAGACCGGGTGCAAATATAGTGGGCAACTGAACTAAAAGTAGAGGAACAGAAAATCTTACTGTGGAAGCTCCTGCAGCACAAATACAAACTGTACATCTATAGTTACAGATGGTTATCTATAGTTACACCCTTTCATTATTAATTAACCTTTCAATAGATTGCAATATTGAAAAGTAATAAGTAATAAACCATTTTTCTAATAAAAGAAGGACTCCATAAGGCTGCAAATGCATTACAAAATAAAATGACATATTATGTCCAAGGAACCCAATATTATTGATGTGTCCATATCTCACAAGTAATATGTAGCCCTTTATATGCAGAATTGCTTGAAACTCACATTCTTTCACTTTGCTCTACTTTTCCCTTTAGAATCTTTAGGGAACAGTTTTATATAGTGTTTTCATGAGGAATGTGCAGAGTGCTGCTTATTCTACAGCTGCTTACATACATTCATTTCCCAGTCTTTACAGCGCGACTCATAAGGAAGGTGTTGAAAGTATGCACATGTAACATGAGAATCAAATAAGCCAGAAGTCAAAGGTTAAGTGACCTTATCTGTGGTGCAGCTTCAAAGATTTATCTTCCTCACATGTCCTCAGGCTGTCATTGTGGTCTCCATCAGGTAATTTCCCACCTATTTCTTTAAATATGAAAGTAGTAAACAGGTAAGATCAAGTAATAGAAAAAAACAGTATTTTTTTCCTTTTTTTAAATGATTGCCACCATTTGTTTGAGAAAAAAGTCTGAGTTAGTGGCAGAAAAAAACTGGAAATGGTTTCTATTTTGAAATTGTAAAAATAAATATTACAGTTAATTAAGTTATTTACCAACTAATTGGTTAGATATCGGGTGTACAAACAGGATGGTATAGACACTTTAAGTGGAAGATTTGTTTTCTTTAAGAAGAACATCCTCCCCTGACTAACACCCATCACTGGAAAACATCCCTCAGAATGATGCTCTTCTCTCCATTTGTGACTGTATGCACAGTTTACTGGTGAAGTTGTTACTATGTAGGCTACCTGGTTTCCTCAGCCCATGCTGGTTGGGGAATTACAGCTAAACATTTGATATTTTATATTTAGCTTCCTGTTGTCTGTAAGTCACCCACACTCTCAGCATGTTGTTTCATTTAAAGAAAAGTGACTGTTCAAAGATGTCAGATAAAGCAATAAAGATGTGCTTCTTCTACCTGGGATAACCAACATAGTACTCCTTAGGAGACTAGGAGCAGGACCTGGTTTATGTATTCCAGTTCAAGCAACTACGTATTTGTATGCTTATCTGAAAAATGTCCTTCCTTCGTGGACATTTTGAATTTAAGAACAATTATAGGCTTGTCAGTGAAGATACATTTTGGAAAAGATGTAACTCCTGTCAGATACAAGGGGGAGGGCAGGTTTCTTGTGCATCACATTTCCTCTTTACTTTTTTACATATTGCTGAAACACTCAATAAATGGTATTGCTTTTGTCATAGAGTGGAATTTAGTGCATTCATGTGTGTATTTTCTAAATAAAAATACTAAATAAAAAACATCTAAATAAAAATACTAAATAAAAAACATGAACTGAATATATTATAAGAATCTGAAATACAAGAAAAGATGGAAAACCTTCTTGAACTGACTATATGTCCAAACAAATACAAATATGGTTTCTATAACCAGCCTCAATGTGCAGTTAGTTGAATAAAGCTCACAGTTTTCTTTTTTATTTATTTTTTTGCTTTATGTATTTAGGTCAAATCTAGGTCAAAATGAGTGGTGCCCACTCTCAGCAATGTATCCAGTATTCATACCTGCAAACTGCCTTCTTCTACTGTGATTTAATCTGTTGCGCACTGAGCCGTTGTCCTGCAATGATAGTTGCTTGCTACTAAAATTAACCTACAGACAACTGCAGCTGCATATGAAGTCAAATTAATCCCATGTCAGATACAGATTAAAATGAGATTGTCCTGTGAGACTGGCTGTAAACGAAACAAATACTATTGTGGTGAAAGGATAAGCACCTCAAGGATTAATTTAGGTTTCCAAGGCAGAGTTCAGAAAACTAATCTTTTAAAGGCCTGGTGAAAAGTTCATTGCAATTGCATAACGTGCAAAAACAGCCAAACCACGGTTGCCCTAATGAATCAAGCAATGCTATCAGCACCTAAAATACAGTATATGGGATTTTTCTAAAAATGAATTTCATGAGTAGGCTTTATACATTTGTATATCCAGTTCAGGGCCATCACTCTCTCACATGCTACCCAAAGCTGCCTTTGACTTCTCTACCATGGTTAATTATGTCATTTCTGCCCCCATACCCTCAAATGATTTCAGCTCTGAGCAAGAAAGGAAACACTATAAACAGAGTGAAATGCTAGAAAATATGAAGAAAATGAAAAGAAAAACAACGCTTTAGGTTATTTTTGTGGTTGCGTGTCACAACCATTATAAATCAACAGTCGTGCTCGCAGTGTGTGTGTCATCAGTAGGAGGGCATTCCCTGTGGATCAGCCAGTGTGAGAGCAGAAAAGCTAAGCTCTATCCTGCTGCAATTAAAGAACAATCCATCAATAAATGATGAATGTCAAACACAGCATGATGTTTAGCCTGGTAAGAAGACTAGTATCCTACAGAATGTAGATTCATGGTCACAGCAGGACAGGAAACAAACAGTAGTTTGGTGGAACCAGAAGCAGGAGATGAGGATGCTAAAAAGACCAAGTTTCGAATGTCACTGTCCATTTCAACACTTCTCTGAATGTAGCCGTGGACATTCAAGAAGGAGCAGCAGCTGTCATTTCTTAAGCCACCCAGTGACATTTGGGATTCTTGGCAGCTTACCTAATGTCATCACAGGAAGTAGGATGAAGACAGCGATGTTTTCCATCATCTGATGGCTCAGTGGAAAAGATGGCTCAGGACAATCTGTGGTCATCACTGCACCACAAGAGTGTAATTTAATACAGTGGAACTCAATACACCATCCTGTTCTTGAAACAGTTGCAGGAAGGAGCAGCTTATCACAGTGATACCTGGTATTTTCTGTCCTCAATGTCACAGGTCCCGAGGTCACCAGCACAACTGTTTTTGTTTACAACTGTGTACAAACTGTAAACCCGTGATAGCATGTTACTCAAAATACTGGTGTTAATGTTGCTGTGGAAAAGGCCTGTTCTTTTGCCAATTTTATCACTGGAGGTGAGAGAGATGACTCAGACTTATTATTGTTTCAACACCTTTCAGCATGTAGTAAAAGTATTTGGTGGATGAGATTTTTCCTGCTCAATCCAATAATAAAATACTATTCCCATTTAGAACTCATAGTCACTGTGAAGTCCTGATGTACTATAACGTATACAGTATCTGCTTATCTGACAACATGAGTGTATCTAATTTTTTCATTTGTTACTTGTGATTTAAACAAACCCATATTAAATTACACTTTGCCGATGAGCAAAGAGAAAGTATGATGTTAAAAAATTATCAGCAAAAACTAACTACTGAATAAATGAATACAAAACTCAGAATGTTATGAGGGAAAGAAAAGAGGTGTGGTGATTTGATAACAGCCAGGTAAACACAGTTTAACTCTCTAAATAGGCAATATGAAATGAAACTCAAAATCAAGAGCTCATTGAATGAGAAAGAAGTTGCTCCTTCTCAGTATCAAGTCCAGTATTAGACCATCTATTGAAAACAAGTGGTGCACTTCTCTCTCCTTAACTCTTAGTGTCCAGTCAGAACATTCCAAACAGAGGTGTAAAATTCATTTGCAATTCTTAATATTCAATGTGAATCATGACTGGCAAACTGAATTTGTACTTGAAAGAGAAAACATCAGCAGACTCAGAAGAGGCGAACAGGTTAGCTAATTTAGCTAGGTTGTTTTTCACTTAGAGCAGTGATGCAAAACTGCAAAAAATACAACCCTTCACTACAAAATAGCTCAAAACTAACTTCTCCCAGGTTGTCACTTTGTTTTTTTATGTCATAGGCCCATTCTGCCCATGCCTTAGTGCAGTGGTTCTCAGCCTTTTTGCAACACAGTACCCCATGAAAAATATTTTCCCAGCCAAGTACCCCCGACCAC
>JBAMIG010000003.1:9644889-9656568 GCA_037177335.1 Kiunga ballochi
ATATATGCACATATATATATATAATTGAATATGTAAATCAACTATACATTCCTCCTGTGTTTTTATAACAGATCTTTTTTTTTATTGAGGAGAGTCAAGTTGGGCTTTCCATTTTAGAAAATAAATCAATGACAATATTACAAATAATGAAATTGTTACATCATTCACAGGGTTACAGTCAATATACATTTATACAGAAATACAGGATCTCCCACATCAGTCACAGTGGTCTGAACCGGCACTGGTCTGTTATGTGGGCTTTAACAGACCAGGGGAAAACACACATCCCCTGCCTGTTATAACCAAGAGCCAGAGTGGTAGTGGTGGGGTGGGTGCATGTGCAGGAGCGGGTATAAAAGGAGGGTGTGGGGGCAACAGAAGGAACATAAGGTTGTACAGGATAACACAAGTTTCAGTATGATTTTAAAGTATGGATGTGTTTTGTTTTTTTTAACAGGGGGAAATACCCAGGCTTGCTCTGAGCAGCAGCCGGTGTTTGTCCATCAGCAGCATGCTGAGGAACCAGAAAACACTGGAGACGTGCCTGCTGCAGCATTTAAAAACTCACAGACAGCATTCCTAAGCAAAAAAATCTCACTCCAACAGGCTACAGTGGAACATCACATCAGTAGAGGGAGCTCCAGTGCTGCAAGCTGTTCAATACGAGCCATTTTCTTTTTGCCACAATAGGAGGCAGATATTTTGCTCTGACCCTGATGTAGTTAAGTGGTGTTCAGATGCAGCCCAGCGGGTACGGCCTGGCAGAGCTCGTGTTTATGCACACTATCATAAAATCTTAGCTTTGACACATAACGGTTTTCCTCCATCCTTCAAAAAAATCTGCACAGGGTGAGGAGAAGGGCTGGTTTTTATTTTGCATCAGAGATTTAATCACGTCAGCACGTAGCTGCTTTGACGGGACTCTGAATCAAAAATAGGCAAGAACCTTTCTTATTATACAAACCAGCAACTTTCCCAGTGATCAGCTCTCCTACTATCCAGTCCAATAACAGACTAATGAAACCTGAATGAAATAGTTAGTCTATTTTCAGAAGGAATAAAAAAATAATTAGTGAGTAAAAATGATCTTTTATAAAATGTCTACCACAAAACAGCGTTGCATTTTAAATACTAAATGTTGAATAACTTAAGTCATTCATCATTGCTCAACCTGAACTGCAACAAAACTTCAGGTCTAGTGAGAATGAGAAAATAAATGGAAATACTACAAATGCAGTTTCCAAATGCACCACAAGTTCATTTCTTTCCTTTAAATAAAAAAAGCTGAACAAAAAGTACCCCTTTAAAGATTAAAATAGAGACGGGACACAACGTGTAAGCCATTTCAACACTGCTCTGCTCTTGCAACGTCTGCCCACATTGGTTTTTAAAGCAGTTCCTCAAAGCAAATGTCAGGGATAATTGCTTGATTAATAACTCAAAGTCTTAGCAGCATTCATGGACAAGCATCTGAATGAGCTGTAATGTCGCTGGAGCAAGAAAGAAAAACAGCAAAAATCATTTTTTAAAAAAGAAACGGAAAAGAAACCTTCATCAGTATTTCGCTTAAGAGTAATTTCTTGCGCATTAAGTGCTTTTCCTGACGACGAACTGTTTGTTGTACCATGAGAAGACATCCTGCCTCAATGAATATAACCGATGAGCTGTTAAATACTGAGAAATGGAAAAATACGATAAGTTGAAAGTCAGTAACAACAAAAAAACATTTAGGTCACAGCATCGCCTCTCACTTGTTCCTCAGCTATGAATTAACAGCTCACGATTCTCCTCCTCCAGTTTCAGAGAGTATGTTATGAAAAGCTTCCTGGGAAATATTTGCTCTGATGTGTCATGCTGCAGATGAAAATAACCAACCAGAGGATTGTGGCACAAAAAAAGAAGGAAAAATCAATCCTTCCACTCTTGACTCTAAATTCTACGGACAGCTGGGGATAATGAAAGGTGGGATTATGGTGTTGCAATAACTGAAGTTTCTCACTTTATTTTACCTTGGCTTTGGTGCTAAAGCTGTCTATAGTGGCAACCTTGTAACTCAGGTCAGCATCTGAGGATTTGGTACAAGCACACATGGAAGTGTTGTCCAGTCTGGAGGAATCACAGTGGTATGCAGCATCAGGACAAGACATGACACGGCCGCCCCGCTGTCGAGCGTCCATACGTCTGGTGCTGTTGGTGCTTTTAAACATGCCGAGACGAAAACGGACAACTGCCGAAGCCGACTACGAGAAGATCAGAGGAAGCTGTAGACAGGTGGCCGACGGGCATGTGTGTGATCAGGAGGACAGAGACGGAATCGGTGCCTGGACAGAATGGTTGTGATCGGGGTGCAGCCGCCCTGCTGTGACAAGATACGTCTGAACGATGGCTCACAGCTGGACAGCCATGTCTGGCTGTCAGGTCTCAGAACAGAGCTCATTGTGGGCCTGCATTGCTGTTATCACTTCAGCATCTTAGGGGCATTCTCCATACATCCCCTTACAACTCTTAAAACAGGTTTTTTTTTTTTCTTTTTTGCAAGAAGACAAACATTGACTGACATGATTGACACTTATGAAACAGCACGTCTTGCAAGGAACCATACACCAAATGCAAACAGACTGTCTACAAAGTGAAACAAAGACCTTTCACAGGGTAATGCTGTTTGTCTACATGGTTTTGTGCACCAGCATGATTTATCTATTGAACATAAATTCAAAGCGTTGATGGAAGATCGGGAGTGTTTGCTGGAGTCAGACAATAGACTCAATGCAGAAGAAAATATTCAAAGAATAATAACAATTCATTAACACCCATACAGAAAATGCAATTATATAACACGCAATTTAAGCTTTTATTTAACAAATGTCTGACTGCAAGTTCTACTCATGAGTCTCTGTGTGGGGGATAAAACAACTCTGTGTGGTATCAAAACACATTGAACCCAAAAATATATTTTCAAAAGCAAAACTGGAAGAATATTTAATATAATGCAAGTATGTCACATCCAAGCTATTACCAAATCAAGTTCTAATAACTGCAGCAAATCAAAGCACTGTGAAATTAACCACTCACTCAGCATGCTATCAAACACAAGCTCCAACACTTCAGGAGCCACTGCTTCTTTGTGCATGTGAAGTGTGTGTGTGTGTGTGTGTGTGTGTGTGTGTGTGTGTGTGTGTGTGTGGTGTGTGTGTGTGTGTGCAACATGTGCATGTATGCACAGATGACACTGGAAAACACGGATGAGGTTGCTATAACAGGACTTACTGTATGTAAGTAATTGTAGTAGTAAAGAGACACTTTTTCTCTTTGAATCTCTTTTGAAAGAAAGTTTGCTTTTTTTTTCTTTTTCTTTATTTAGCAAAGCAGCTAAAGGTGACAACAACTCTAATTCTCCCTGTATTTAGTTTTTCTGCCCCTGAACCAGGTGACTAAAAAAACTTTCTCTGAGTCATTATGTAATGGCAGGTCAAGTGCATCTGATATGTACAGTACTGGTTCAAGACTACAGTGTGAAAGGGAAGCGTTTTATTTGGCAGGCTGTGATGATTTCATGGTGGAAAAATAGTCTTTTGTGAGAGGAAGCATAATGAGAGGGATACTTTGTCACAAAATGTCCAACAATATAGAAAATTCTCTGCAATGAGGAAAAAAGTTCTTTTTTTCCTTTTCAGGTTGATTTCACTGCATGAATTGTCAGTCTGATTGAATGTGGTTTTGACATCAGTCTTTACCACAAATTGTCCATTTCATGGACTTTTGTTTTATTATGTTGCTGGTGGAACCAGTTGGACATGCGTGTCGGGTTCCTCCCAGTTTCCTCGACGGTTTGCCTTGCAGGAGGCCACAGAAAGCTCTGTTTCCACACGATGTCCAAAAAGCAAAGACAGTATCCACATCTTGGCGAGGATGTTCTCCCCTATTCTTTCTTCTTTTTTTTTTGTCTTTTTGCCCTTTTAAAGGGTAACTTTCCTACTCAGTTCATCTAGTGTACAACCTTATATCATCTATAAATTTAGATAAACTCCTTTCCCCAGTTTTTCTTTTTTTTTCTTTAAAAAAAATCTTTACAAAATTATCTGAACAAACAAACCAAAAAAAAGGGTAAATGTTCAACATTAAATGAAAATTGGTGGAAGATTGAAATTGGAGTTTCTGGTCACTTCTAGCTTCCCGTGTTTCTGGCTCTAACGGTGGGCCTGGCTGTGGGCTGCCTGGATCTTCATCATGTTGTCACAGTTGATTCCCAAGGTTGGAGGGAGAGGAAATAAGGGACAATTGAAAAGGGGAATTGGAGCTTGATGGTAGCCTGGTGGGAAGACCAGACACAATTCCACACCAAAAAAAAAGAGAAAGAGAAAAAAAAAAAGCCATTCCTTCCTCCATGCCTGGAGCCCAGCACCCTAAACCGCCTTTTTTTCATCTCTGCTCCACTCAGGAGGGTCAAACCTCCACAGACTGGATCTGGTTCATCTGTGCCCGCATCATCTGGACACTGTTGAGGATCTTCTTCTGATGTCCTGCTAATGTCACACCAACCCTCAGGATGTCACTGTGAAGCACAGAAAAGGATGTCAATCTATTGTAACTACAAGCTGCAAAGAGGCTCAGTAACTATTCTATGTGTGTGTATTTGTATAAAAGTCAGCCTGGCAAGTCTTAGTAAGGACAACAGGTAAGAAAACATTGTGATGTGATAAGACATGATTGTGTGACAGAGAAACTACACACAGAGCATTAAACTATTAAACTCTTACGGACTACAAAGTGTGTATGTTCATGCATTTTTGAGGCCAGGGTGTTTTATAATCAAATACACAAGAAAAAAACTGGAAAGTCAGTTTTTTCTGTCTGAAACTTCTTGGCTGTTGTGGCTACTCCCACCCATCCAATGCATTTAAACAAATACGAAGAGCGACAAGCTTGAAACATCTCTTTTACAAATCTGTCCATAGACACAACATTCATGGCAGAGCTCACACAATGACGCCAAAACAAACAGTTGGACTGTGTGAAGGCTAGGGGCATCAGCAAACTGTTTACTCACTAGCAAGCAGTTACTTGTTCATGAAGCAATGGATTTCCTCTCCCCTTTTCCTCAATCGCAGCAGTAATCACATTTGTTGGATTTTACATCTAAACTTGTTCAGAGAACAGGAGGTAAACATCTCTGTAGGCTAAGTTCTGGCTTGTAAAGTTGCTATCTACCAAACAGAAGTGATTCTTATCTGTTTCTCTTGACACGAGACACATTTTTTAAACGTTTTTCCACTTGACAATCCTTTATACGGGTGTTTCAACTCAAATGTTGGACTGAGGTTAAAGAGAGGCCCGCTGAACACATGGCAGAGCATTAAGGGCACTGTTATGCTTCTAGCTAATGTGCCCACTGTTCAGGCTTGCAGCTCCAATATTACGATCTGATAATTACATCCAGAACTTGCATCATTTATAACAGACCACAGGCACAGTTTGGCTTCTGCTCTGGTTTTATACTCAGACTCTGAAAAACCACTTAGAATTATCAGAGCAAGTACGAGGAATCGCTGACACTTACTCCATAGTCATCTGAGACACCACATCAAATGTAGAAAAGTCCGAACTGGCAAAGTTGTCTTTGTACTGGCCCATCTTGATGGCATCCAGCCACTCATCCACAGTGCTGAAGGTGGAGAAGTCTGGGATGCTGCGGTCCAAGAGTGGGAGGTGAACACTGAGGATGAGAAGGGTGGGTTGTCACACAATTTAAAAAGAAGATAATTCAAACCAGTGGGTTTGAATTACCAGTCCAGGCCACCCGAGTATAAGTTCAACATGAATAATGAGGATACATTTTCTAAATACTACATAGAAGTTAGAGAATCCCACAGAGATATCTCGTAAAACAATATTTTCCAAACTAATTCCTCATAAAGGGTATTTTCCAAATAAAGTGAAGAGCTTCAGGGAGTCAGCGTATCCATTTGGTGTCTGAGGAAAATCTGGCTCATGATCCCTTCCACCACAAATGAAAGCAGAGATTCAGATGAGGAAAATCAGCAAACCCTGGCTCTTAGAGGAAAACTAACACCCAAAACACAAATGTTAAAAAATGTTTTGTTTTAAAAACTGCGCAACTCCTTCAACCCGGGATTTGCCTAAAGCATTCGTGGGAAGGATCGGATCTATCAAACCAAAAGGCTTTAATTTACATAACCGCTCGGCGCCAGGAGAAACAACAGACACTGTGTTTGGCAAATGTGAAATGTGCCATGGATGACAGTGTAGTAAGAGGAATAATTTCCTGTTAGGAATGAAAGCTTGATGGTTTGAGATGCTATTCATATCAGTGTAAAATGATGGTACGACACATGGCCTGTCTTGTGGGATTTCAATGGAAAAGAGATAAAACACACATGCAAATACCACACGAAGAGAGAAGAATGCAGGACAGAAAAGAGAAAACCACAGGGCAAGATGGGAAGCAGCAGTAAATCACATGATGCGAATGCACCACTCACCCTGAAGCTAGAGGGGTCATGGCCTTCAATGTGTTGGGATTGCGAATCATCTTGTCAAGGTTGTTGACAATCTGGCTGAACTTGGGCCGGTTGTTGCGGTCCTTCTGCCAGCAGTCCAACATTAGCTGGTGCAGCGCACTGGGACAGTCCATGGGTGGGGGAAGTCGGTAATCCTGCTCTATGGCATTGATGACCTGCGGGGGAAGACACAGATGTCTAAGGGTCGCTATGAGGCTCTAGAAAGAGGAGATCGTTTAATGGGAGGAGAGAATGTGAAATCCAGTTTTGGAGAAAGTTCTGATATATTTTCTTTCAGTTTCAAAATACTGATCTGACACGTTTATCTGGGTTTAGTTTATGTTTAATGCAAAAAAAGGCAAAAATAAAGTTATGAGATCAAGACTTAAAGCGTTTCCCATTGTTTTCATTTTAAATGATTGTTTTTCCGGAGCCTTAACCATTAACCTCACAATAAGTTCAGAGAAGCACTACCAAACAAGGAAATTCCTACTTTCAAACCACCACCCCCCTTCCCCCCGCGACAGATATTTCCAGCATCCATCTTGTGTCGTGTCTTTTCCCTGAGCTTTCTTCAGCCAGTCTGAGGTTAGTCTAATGTTGACTCTTCCCTGATCTCTTGCTCTGTCCCTTTCTCTCTTTCTTTTTCTTTCTTTTTCTTGCTTCCTCCTGCGTATCTTGCTGAATCAGCCATGGTGTACCTTCAAAACGGCCAGTATGGATACACAGTTGCTGGCTCCTCGCTTTACACCACTGCGACACAGCTGTTGTATAATCCCATATAATGGAAAAATAAGTTGTGAAATGCAATTTCTAAGCCTCGGGATGCTGCAGGGCAGTGATAGCTTCAGGAATGTGAATAATGAATGTTAGTGTGTTACTGAAACAAGTCAGAGACACAATTTTAAGGTTAAAAGCATTTCTAGAGTTTGGAAGCATTGTCGTTGTAAAATTATTCAAATTTAGGAGTCAAGTGTTTATATTCTTTCATTTTCTTGACTATTATCCAGTTCAGGGTCACTGTTAGCTGGAGCCTATCCCCGCAGCCATTTAAACAAGAGGCAGGGAACACCCTGGACAGGTTGCCAGTCCATCACAGGACTAAAACAGAGAGACATGTTCATTTCAATGGAGAATTTTAAAATAACCAATAGCATGCGTGTCTTTGGATGGTGGGAGGAAGCTGGGGAACCCATGCTAACATGTAGGAAACATGCAAACTCCACACAGAAAGGTAACTGTTTGGACATTGACCCAGTCACGGCTCGAACCAGCAACGTTACTCTGAGGCCACAGTGCTAACCAACTACAGTATGTCTCTATCCTTTAATATCCAACAGTTAAATGTTTTGAGTTAATAGTATTTCGAAAGAAAACCTTAAATAGTATATGTTGTTCTTTATTATCCTAAAGGTTATTTTAAAGCCATGTTTAAAATGAAATTATAATGTCTGCTCTGAAAAATCCTAAACACAAGTATTAGCTAATCTTTTAACCTGTTAAAATAACTGTCATTATCCTGCATTTCTGCATGTCAAATATAATCATTATATCTTAGTATATGATAATGACTAAATATATGTATTTGTAGAGAAATCTTAATATTAGTTACCCTTGTAAAAAGCTGTAAAGCAACATTTAGATGGATGAGAACAGAAACCTTTTGCACTCCAAGGTGACTTTATCTCTGGCAGCGCAGTGTATTTAATGCTTTCTCTCCATAATGTAACATTACAGATGTGTCTGACACTACACACGGAGGTGGTGCAAAGTTAACAGCGAGGAACAACCCGGAGGACACTTGCAAAGAGATTGCACTACCTCCTGCTCATTATCAGGGTCATTAAAGAAGCTCCATTCAGACCCAGATTAATCTCATTCACAAGACCTCCAAACGGGGACCCCGATGGAGCCGAAACACTATCAGAAGCTGCTAATATGATAACCGTCGAGGTCCTCGATCCCTCTCAGCACATTAGTGTTCTCACTTTCAATTTGAAACTATTTTCATTATCTCTCTTCCCATAATTTGCTCTCTCCTCCGCTACCCAGAGGGAGATAGAAAATGGAGGCTCCAGTCAGGAGCAGAAATTGTCCACTGAGCACTGCTGTGCATTTCAAATGATCTGATTATGTCTCTGTGGTGAGTGTGGAGGAATTTTCATATAAAACCCATGTGTTTAGCTAAGGGAAAGCGGATACCAAAGACAAAATGCTTCTCTGAGGAATTTGAGGTGGTAATGAAACTCAGAAAGCTCAAAGTGTATTTATCCAGTGAAGCTGTGCGTAAAAAAGTTTGAGGGGGCGTTCAGACTTAAAAGTTAACAGCACATATAAAAAATACAAAAGGCATGTTAAATACATACATCTTGGTTGGTCATGTCCCAGTAAGGCCTTTCTCCATAGGACATGACCTCCCACATGACAATCCCATAGCTCCACACATCACTAGCAGAGGTGAACTTCCTGTACTGGATAGCTTCGGGCGCAGTCCATCGGATAGGGATCTTCCCTCCCTGTGAACACAAAGGCCACAACCTAAGCAATGGGAGGAGAGACCGAAATCTGACCGTCACAGTGTCCTGGCTCTAGAGAGAGACACTGTTCACAGTAACAATACTGATGGTAATCCAAACTGGGAAGTGGATATAGTAAAACCCATGGGAGGAAAGTGTGGTACATGGAATACTGCAGAGGGAGGAAGCAGAGAACAGGTGAGGGATGATGTTTGCCTTGATAGGGGGAGCAGAGTGAGAGTGAGACTGCTGTGTGTGCATCCTCAATTTATCCCTTTTCTCTAAATTCTCTTGAGTTGCAGGTAAGTTTTCACAGATACAATCAAAATGATCTAAACAGACTGACTCCTTCAACTTAAACTAAAGTATGTCTAAATGTAAGATTTAAATATTTCATACCAGAGCGCTGGTGTAAGTAGGATCTGACGTGTCATCTTCCAGGAAGCGAGAGAGGCCAAAGTCTGACACTTTGCACACAAGGTTACTGTTGACCAGGATGTTTCGGGCAGCAAGGTCACGGTGCACATAATTCATGTCTGCAAGGTACTTCATGCCTGAAGCAATGCCACGTAGCATACCAACAAGCTGGATCACGGTAAACTGACCATCATTTTGCTGTAAAAACAGAGACATTATATTATTACATGGCGTGCATTGGCTCAACACTGAAGATTTCATTTCTTGGCATTATTTGAACCCCTAATAGCTCATGTGAGGTAATGACATTAACATGTGTTTTTTCTGCTTTAAAAAGGTAAATAATCCCTAAAAATAGTCTCTATAAATAGTTTAGATATAACTCTACACATTTTCTTTATTTATTAGGTGCAGTTTAACGTGTTAATTAGACCCGCTTCTATCGCCAGTTTGCTTGACCCTATCTGCACACATTACAGTTCGGTCTGACATTAAAAATAAAAAAAAATCCAAACATTTCATGAACCAGCTCTGACAAGTGTGACACGGCTAGCTGAAGGGATTAGCTCCTTGGGTAAGTGACGTATAAAGCTCTGCCAGTTTGAATCAGTCTTTATGACACTGTGATTGGCACATTGCTGTTCTGGAAAAGAAATATCCACCATGATGTCGGGGGCTTAGTCTATTCATTATATGCATTGCAGCATATAAATAAAACAGCATATGGTTAACCAGGCCAAATGCTTGATTTTCACCTGAAGCAGCCTTTAACTAGCAAATGGCCTTCCATGTGTCAAGTGTTTTAAAACCCACTCCTTTTTGCTTTGGAAAAATATCACTATAGTTTGACCAACAACCTTTACTAAGATACAAAAAATACAGTATTTATTTCCATGAAGGAACCCTGCATATCATAATGGTTTGATTTGAACCGACCCCGGTAGGACTATGCAAAACTAAGCTGGGTCTGACTGTCTGTCTACAGCTGTTACTCTCCCTGGTATGGTGGCGGCTTTACCCCATGCATGGGGAGTGTCTGGAGAAGTAGTGCAGCTGTGCCTCCAACTGTGCACACCTGCACTTTCCCCACCACCCACCACGACTTGGGGCAAACACATGATTCTAGAGAATGGCTCACAGGACCATGAGGCTAAGTGCATACAGACAAAAAGGATAAGAGGAAACTGGGAGAACAGGCGAGGAAAACCCAGATCACAGCCAAATTCCTTAAACCTATTTCTCTTTCAAACGCTTTGCCGCTCATTAGACGAGAGGATGCCTTTCCTCACGTCAAGCTGCTCTTCCTCGTGCAGCACAGTAATTAACCAAAATGTATTATTCATGAAATCTTTCTCGCTAACACACATTGCTACCTAATCTGACTGCTATGTTTGCATATATTTTAATTGGAAAGCTTCCTCTAAGTCTTTCTGGTCAGGTAAGCTGAAAGGTAAAACCATAAAACGTGGAAGTAAAGGTCTAATGCAGATTCTATGAGTATTTTGGACCAGTGTAAAGTGTAATTACCAATCCCTTTACTCTCAGCTTAAAGTTTGCTCCAAGTGCCATGGCCAATGGTTCAGTATCAACTAAAGTGACTAATTTAAACTCCCAACTACGATCTCAATAAAAACACAAACCGTAATAAAAGGCTTTAACACTGTCAGCATCTGTTGTCAAACTGTCACCGATAGGTTGTACAAAAATTCCCTGCTGTTTTCAACACAATGGGCTGTCAAATCCTTTTAGAAAATAACTTTATATGCACAAACAGCTTTCACCACAAGATCAAATTCTTAAAAGAGCTGATGCTTTGCTTCTCAGAGGTTTGAGGCAGAATGCAAATAAAAGCTCTGGAGCCGGCCTGAGCAGTGTGATGACAGGAGCTTGTATGTCAGCTTCTTGAGGATGCTTTTTATGAAGTCTTTGAGGACGGAGCTGACACTAAAAGCCAAGGAAAGCACTGACCTTTAGAGAACTAAAGGAAGAAGGTACTTTCAGACAGCTTATTTATAATCAGTTGATGAAATTAAATAATTCCAAATTTTACATAGTTTTATGTATTTACCATGCATAAAGCAAAAAAACAAAACAAAACAAAAACATGGGCTGTGTTGGCAGCTCTTACTAGAGCAATTTGCAGCCGACTGTAAGCGGCCGGGATGAAAATCAGCACCTCTAAATCTGAGACCATGGTTCTCAACCGGAAAAGGGTGGAGTGCCCTCTA
>JBAMIG010000003.1:9657533-9682405 GCA_037177335.1 Kiunga ballochi
TGGATGGATGGATAGATAGATAGATAGATAGATAGATAGATAGATAGATAGATAGATAGATAGATAGATAGATAGATTTACATAGATCAATAGCTGGCAGATAGCTCAGCATTTGTCTCAGGAAGCACGCATCAGAAACGTTTTATACCAAAATATTAAAAACATGTTTTAAGTTCTTAATGGAGACCTTCAAAAAATCGGTGAAATATTGTTACAACTACAGCACATAGTTTTCAGCAAATTTCTTTGATGACATGCTGGCTTGAGAGTTAGTTAAACTATTACTAAATATAAAACTACTTTAATTGTCATAATTTGTCATTTGTATAGTAAAATTCTCACTCTGAGGAAGGTGTCAAGAGACCCATTCTCCATGAACTCGGTGATGATCATAACCGGACTGCTCTTGGTGACCACGCCTTCCAGATGAATGACATTGGGATGGTCAAACTGGCCCATGATGCTTGCTTCACTTAGGAAGTCTCGCCTTTGCTTCTCTGTGTAACCTGACTTCAGTGTCTTTATGGCCACAAACATTTCCCTTTTACCTGGGAGCTTGAGGTTGCCACTGCATACTTCCCCAAACTCTCCTGCAGAAAGGTTAAACGGACAAAAGGCAAAAATTGGATTATACTCAACAGGGATATTAACAAGTGAAAGTAAGCAGCTTTCTTTGATCCAATTCTACTTGGAGTCTGTTCTAAATAATTGAAATTCAACTACATTTCAGAGATTTTTACCCTTACCTGCACCAATGACCTGTTCAATCTTCACGTAAGATATATCAATCTCCTTGGCAAACTCCCTCACAGCCTCATTGGGGTCTTCATATGTGAATGGATCAATGTATATCTTCATTCCTGGAGTCACTTGTAAGACAGGAAAGAGCCACTACAATTTTTGCTCCTTGTGGTGATGCATTATATTCCAACTGGCGAGACAATCAAATGCAGCCAGGCACAGCAACAATCCATTCACCCTGCATTCTCACATTCTTGAGCCATTATGGAATATTTTCCTCTGACATTCAGTTAATGAAGGTTAGAAGATGGAAGAGGTGGTGTGATCACAAGTGGCTGTTACAACAAGCACCTCGATGCTACTGTGTGTGGCAGGAAGGACACATCATTTCTAAGCCTCTCAGCTGTGTCATGGTGCACACAGTTATACATACGTTTATATATGTAAATGTATTTCATCTCCAGTCAGCCATAGTTCCATTAACACTCAGAACAGAAAACTAGGTCCTATATCAGCATCACTCGGCTCCACTCCTGGCAATAAATTGCCTGTCCTAAGCCCTGTTGCCAGGTAAATTGGCTTAAGGTGGCCTTTAAGTGTTCAGGGACTTAAGTGTCCTGAGTTTTAAATCCGATTATTCTGCTCATACCTCGACATCAGACCTGAGGCTATTTGAATGGATACTGAACTCACGCCCGGGCTGCTGCAGTGCTAGAGGAGCATGCACACTGCCTTAAAACCTGGCACACAATGCTGAGAAAACATGCTGCAGAGAAGAACAGATGGAAAGGATCTTACCAGGCAACCCCCAACCTCCCCCTGTTACTAAACCCCTACAATCTCCTCTCAAGCACTGTTGAACAGACCACCTTCCTGTAATGGCAAGGACCACCAAAAACGGGGGCAGAAGCTTGAACTGTGACTGGTGCGAGGACAGGAAGCACACAAGACACATTGGCTTCTGAAAAATGCTGTGAAATTTCCAAAGTGCTTTACTGGCACACTCGTTGCTGATGCATAAACTGGACTTCTCAGCTCAGTGTAACTGGATTCTAATAGAAAAAGTTGTTACCTTTTTGATAAAAATAAAAAAAAAAACGAGGTGGTAATTGTACAGTAAAATAAGCAAGAAAAAGTTAGGGTCACAAACTCAGGCAGGAAATAGAACCATGCTTTTCTAAACCAGAGGAAAGCGAGACAGATTAGTTTTAATATCAGACTGAATTGACTTCTCAGCTATTTCTCACAGATTAATCTCCAGTATTATTGCTATTTTAACTCTTCACCACTGCAGTGTATGAGGAGAAAAAAAATCATTGAGTAATCCCATTCATTCACCAATTCTTTAGAAAATTTTGACAATGGAAAGAGACTCAAGCATTAACATTCTAATGGCCTTAATGCAACTGAAGACTGACCTATTTCTACCACAATGGATTTAGTTAACTATGAAATGTGATGCACAGAAAACACAGTTGAACACTGGTTTGATGCGGTTAAATCCAGGTTCTGAGTGAACACCATCAAACAATGGGCAAGATTACTTGGAACTGGGGAGTGGGGGGAAGAGAAACGCTGTGGTGTGGGGCTGTAGCCAAGGACAACAGAAACAAAGGTGGTAGCCATGGAGACAGGTGTGAGGCAGAGGAGAGCTAAATGATTGCCATGGGGATAACTATGTGACATTGTAGTCATGGAGACAGATTTTTCCAGTACTGCGGGAGAAGAGACGAGGGGTGGTTTACTCACTGTGGCCGCTGGTATAGTGCTGCAGTTTGTCTGTGTATTCTGAATCGCCCCTGTCAAAGCCACGCCTGCTGGGGAAAAAGACAAAGAACTCAAGCGCTGGCTCAAAAAGAAGGGAGAAGATGGGGGGGAGAGAGATGAATAACCCACCCCCCTTATCCAGGTCTGCTAATGCTGAACATACATCAGCTGAGACATGACTTGGAAGGCTGGGATGTGCTTTTATTTTTCTTTACAAGTATTTTTACATAACTGTGCCAAAATTTTGTATGTTCTTCCTGGCTTACAATGCAGTTCCCAATCTACTGTGTGTCATTACGTCACAATTACTCATGACAAAGATGTATTTTAAACACAAAGGACTGTGGGAAATCTGTTGAAATAGTAGAGATATGCTCAGAAATTCATCTTCGACATCCTCCTTTAAGTTACAATACAGCACAGGTGCAGACCAACATCTTGAATATTAATGGCCCTCGTGGGATATGAAATTTTAACCCTGAGTTATAAACTTTTGACGCCTAAACTTGGCTAAACTTTTATTTTTTAAGACAGTAACTACTGAAACTGAACTGAAATTTACTTTTTTTTCCCCCTCGCTTTTGCTGATATAATCAATAGAATGGTTTTTAAAAAAAAACTGTGACAGAATGGACTCACCGGTTACAGACGATAATGATGACAACCACAGCAATGAGGAACACCAACCCTGCAGCTGCTGAGCCAATGATTAGAGGCAGTTTCTCCTGGATGCTTGTGTTATATTCCGCTGTAAAGAAGATGCACGTAGCTAAACATAATGCTATGCACATTCACATATACAAGCACAGTGGCATGCAGAGGCACAAGCTAAAACATATGGCGAAGCATCTGAGTCCCTGCATATGGAGGGTGCAATGGGTGACAGACAAGCATACGGCTCGGTAAACCAATAAGCAACTTGGCATCTGACAGTCTTCATGGACCACTTTACAAACCACGCTGAATGTGATCAGATGCCACAGATATGGACAAATAATTTGGCAGAACGTGTGTGAGGAGAGAAGGGAAAGCATGTCTGGGTGAGACTCAAACTGATCAGACAGCCAAGAATGAGAAACCGGCTACTGAATGGGCACAGAGACAGAAAGAGTGAAAGCAGCACGTCTTTTATTTTGTTACATCACCAAAAATAATACATAACTGCTTAATTTTGGTTTATGCTGTCAGGTTTTGTCTACTAACACTAATACTTAGTCCAATAGCCTAGATAGCATTCAATACATAGTTTATTATATGTTTGTTTTGTAGTTGTAACCAAATGTTTATCATGTAAATGAATTAGAAACACTTTCATCCTCTATTACTCTTATACTGAATGAAATCTTTAGTCATTTTACATAGTGATTTGGTTTTATTTAACTATTACACTATTTCATCTTAATTATGTGCTTGTTTATGGTTTTACTTTCAAATCTCTGCAGCATTTGCATCATCTAAACTGGGTTCTGTATGTATGCCAGCATCAAGGATGTTCATATCAGAGTTCATGTTAATGATGGCCCAGGGCCCAGGATGATGGAAATTAGAGGTTTGGAGGGAAAAACCCATGCAAAGCTCTAACATTAACCTGATTGACTGATGTTTCCTGGATCTGTCATCTTTTTCCCAGTCGTTTTATAGCAGCTAAGCCTATTTTGACCTGAATCTTTACTTAAGGGTTTCCAGTGTGAAATAATAAAAACCCATGCTTTAGCATGATACCTTACTTTTTTTTACTAAACACTTAAAATAAACATGAAAACTAAATTTGAATAATGAATCTTTACTCTTTAGAGTGCACCAATAGCAGTGAGCCATGTTTGTCTAGCTTTTGAGAATTTAAACTGTTTACCATATAACCTGCCTCCTCCTCATTCCTGCAGCTGTCTAAGTTTGTACTGTGCAACATGGTGTGTTGAAAAGCCATGCATGAAAGATGATAAGAAGCCTGCGTGCTTTGGTGAACATTGGCTGAGTTCTCACCCTCCGTCATGGTCTGGAAGTACAGCTTGCCACTGTAGCGTCCAAACCCTGCCACAGTGCGGGCCCGGACCTGGAACACGTAAATGCTTCCTGGCTTGAGGCCACGGATGACCACTGTGTTGGTCTGGCTTCTGATGGTGGTGGAGTTATACTCTGACTGGTCCTGGGAACAGAAAGATGACACAATGAGTTTGTGCAGCTCAGTAAGTTACAGCAAAGAGTGCACTTGCAAAGCATAACAACCATGAAATGCTGCGTAAATAATTAGCATTTTATGCCAATTCTAGACTCAGAAGGCAATATTATATTACATTATGTACAAATACATGAAATAACTTGAGCTAAAACATTACAGCCAGTGAGACGTGATATTAGACCTTTACATTTAGTATTTTTTTCCTAAGGTAACCTTAAATAAACAAAAATGAAAATTGTTTGTTGAAGTATACTGAAAAAGGCAAACATCCAGCAGCTACTTTAAAGACAGCAGAGATGGTGGCAGTTTCAGGTCAGGCAGCTCCTCCGAGTCATGCTCCTGGATGATCAGAGCTTTATTTGACTGCCATACTTCCCTCCTATTCAAAAGCCTGACAGGTTTGAAGGCCGACTAGGACTTTTTTAGCTGCTTCCTTTAAACACATTTCTCAGCATTCACACTTCTGTCCACAGCAGGTGCTAAGGCAAGGTTTTTTCCGACTTACTACACTATCAGACAAGGGAATTATATATTCAAAAATATTCAGCATATAGACAGAAACCTGAAAAACGCTGTGTATGTATGTCTCTTTGCATAGGAGAACAAATACATGCATATGCTGTTACAATTGTGGGCATATACATGCATTAAGGCAATCAATGTGCTTGACTCTACACACATTTGTGACAGTCAGTGTTCTTGTGAGAAAATATTCTGATTTGGAGAAGCAAAAACTATTTTTACATCAGTTGTTTTACAATCGCTTCAATCACAAGTCTCAGTGCATCGGTCCCCAGTGGTCCGACTGCCGGGCTGAATGTGGTTTCCTTTCCCAGTGACTGACCGTGATTGTAATTGGAGGAGAATGGGCAGAGGTTCTAAGTGATGTTCAGAAGCTACATGCCTCCAAGGATCTCAGAGTATGCAAACGACTGCAAAGAGAATCTGAATTTAAATGCACCACTGTAAGAGGATTTCATCATTAGAATATGTTTTTCTAATATAGGAAGAAAAATAAATAAATAAATATGTATGTGATAAATGAGGACATAAAAATGTGCAGGAAAAATGTGTGCATATTATACCTTTTCATAATACTGTAGTTCATAGTCTAAGATGATGCCATTCGGCTGGTCTGGCTGAGACCAGGAGAGGGTGATGCTGTCCACAGTACGACTGACCTGATGCATTATTGATACAGTGGATGGAGCTGTGAAGAGACGAAAGCAGCATGTTAACTATGAAGCAAATCAATCATTATCAACTTCACAGTCGTGCTCACAAGATCTTCCAGGATCTTTAATCTCCGTCTATCTACAGTATATAATATTCTAGTCTCCAGTTAGAAGCATCACAAGGCTAGACTTGCAGTGCAAATTGGCAAGTTGCAACACTGACTACACTATATAAGCAGTCTCACGGGACTTCCCAACATCAACAACAACTTTGATGAGCTTAATTTACGCTTTCCATGCTAGTGATAACAGACCACTTTCTGCAAATGCATCCTTTCAAAATCCCAAGACCGCAATGTTATACATGAATGACAGTAAATTTTGTTACCTATATAAACCAAACAGCTTAAATCATAAGAGATGATACATGAAACACCTTTTGGGCTGTTTTATTTTTCAATCTTCTGAATCTAATTGTTATTTTCCCAGTAGATAAAAACATACAGTCAAATAATATTCTATTACAGAAGATTAGTTTGCCTATTTCAACATTTTAAATATTTTTTATAATAATATTGTGAAGAATATGCTTTTGTTAAAAATGTATATTAGAAAAATATTATCTGAAAACATACTAGACCACTTTCATAATCCTTAAAAGAAGAAGGTGTTCACCTGTGCTTATTGTGCACAGGTGTAATGGCTCACATAGTGGCTTAGTCCCCTGTTTTTATACATTGCTAAGAAAAGGGGAAAAATTGTTTCAGTGACTTTTGAAACATGAAATCATGCGAGACAAGGATGGAGTATATTAAACAAAACTCTGTACAACTGTAACAAGTCAGTAAGATAAAAAATATTTAACACAGCCTACATTCTCAAAGATGAATTTTAAGTAGTTTATCTGTCTGCTTTTCCTAAATTGAATTCCAAAGCTTTTCTTTGAAAATTGGCTACTTTTTATTCTGTTCTCCGTCATATTGATCCCGCACTACTTGAGTGATGGAGAAGTCTCTGAGGAAGATTAAACAAAAACCTTTCAGAAAACTGAGCATAAAAGAAAACTTGCTGAACAAATGAAAACTGTTGCATCATTATTTATTTTTCCTTTTCTGTTTTTTAAGAAAATTATCCACAAATATTAATTTATTAAACCGTTTTTTTTTGTGTTTGTTTAAAAAGCTAAACTCAGTGGTAAGCTCAATAACTTGTTACATGATGGGTGGTCTACTTCAGTCTCTCCTCGCCAAGTGACCTTAAATATTGTCAGGTCAACGGAGTGGGGCGTGATCACCTAAAGTCATCCAGCAACCATTATGATTAGTTCAGGGCTCTGCGGGTCAGCGTAAAGCTAAGAGAGGCTGAGGATAAAAAGCTCTGTCTGGGAAGCTTGGCAAGGCCTTCAGGCCTCAATGTCTGAGCCTCTGTGTGTGCGCGTGCATGTGAAAGGGTAGGGTGGGTTGAGGTGTCAGAGAAGGAGGGGTGCTGGGCAAGATTTATGTGCACCATGCCCCACGCTCATCTGTTTTAGGCCTGTGCTACACACACACACACACACACACAAACACACCCTCACACCCACAGCTCTCAGCCAGCAACACAGTGGCTCCCCTGAGTCCGTGCAATAAAGTCAGAGGTTTCTCCCTCGGCACGCGTTCTCTGTGGAAAATCCATTGACTGGAAAACTACCACTGCCACGCCTCTATGATCCAAGTCTCTAATGTTGCAACCATGTGGTTTTAACATAATATACATAAATTATTTATCTCCAGTTCATATAACAAACTGGTTACATTCAGGTATCAGACACATTTCTGTAAGTTGTGCAGTGATGCAGTAAAGAAAATACAGTAGTGTAGCTGAGCAGTGAACAGTTATTCAGAGTCAATTATAAAGTTTAACTAGCAAAGCCTTGTGTCTTCTTTTACCAAAAGAAAAACATTAGTCTAAAGCAACAGATTATGATGTCTCACATAAAAACATCACAAAGGGCTAAGTGTCTTATTATGTTCTGCTGTCGGAAAGATAATAAATTGAGGTTCCCGTCTCTAAGCAAAGCCTTCTCTCTTTGATGGCCTGCAGCTTTTCACTGTATGCGCATCATGCTGCAGTCCTGAAGCCAGAGGTAAGATCATGTGTATAATATCCAGCCAGGACACCAGCCTCAGGAATCTCCTCCATCTCAAAGTACTCCCTAGTTTGTTTGGAGTCACAAGACGACAGCCTAATGAGGCAAACAGTAACTCTAAGGGAAACTCACGAGTATCTCATTACGGATGTACATATATTCAAGACGGCCACATGGCCTTTTCTTGCATAGCATTTCCATTAAACACATGGAACAGCCATGCCTGGAAACCTGATACAGCACCGGAGAAACAAAGGCGGCTCATGTATTCATCTACAGAGGATGGACACATGCCAACATGAAAAGCTGTTGGAGGAGCACACTGTGGTTTCTTTTCCTTGTCGGAGGACAACTTCCAGACAGCCAGAGTGGCAGTCGCCATAGCCGGGCCTCAAGAAATCGATAAGGGGTGGTTTTACAGGAAACAAACTGAGATTGAATTAGTCCAAGACGTGACTGATAAATTGATAAATACTGCGTAAGAATGTGAAGGGTTGAAACATTAGGCTGGTAGAAAAATATAAAGATGGCTTGAATGCATATTCAGCTGTGCAGTGTGTTTTAAATAAATTCCGTACATGCATTTCTAACTAAAATGACGTTCCACCAATTGACTGTGGAATGTCGAGGTATGCCAAGTCAATGTTTCAATGCTATAATGCCTACAGCACTGATCCACATATGAAAACCATTTAAAAACATCTAATTTATACACTCCAAATCCAAATGTCTCCACTTCACTTCAAATCTTCAAGTCTACCTGGATTTTTTCCACAACTCAATCTATAATTTAAAGGGTTTGAGTAAATACTTGGTTTTCTTTGTGTCAACATAAGTCATCGAATTACACCACTAAATACATACTACAGTTGTTTTAGGCCATTTTCTTTGTTGTTACAATGATTATTTCTAAACCATGTGGATTTTACACCATTTAAGACAATTAGAAATGAAAAACAAGGACGTGTGAAATGTCTCTGTTATTTACATAAAGCAAACCAGTTCTTCAAAATGGGGGAAGTGTACTCTCACAGGACAGTGAATTCATGGGTTTTCAATGAATGCTCTATTTATACTCTCAAAATAAACCATTACATTTACAAGGACAGGGATTGTAAAGCCATTTTATTAAATTAGATGGTAGAATTAGAAAAAAAAATGGAGGGATGTTTTAAGAGTAGTGCCATGAAATAAGAATGAAGTGTTTTACTTTTCTAGTTGACATTTGGTTGCTATGAATCCATCTTTCACCCAAAAAGTATGAATGTTATAAACATTAATTGCTTGAAAATATTCTATTCTGTTTTTACAGTGTACAGATTTTGTTTACCTCGCATAAACCAAAACCTCTATAAAGCTTAGAGATAATCAGTGACAGTAAAATCAAATAATGAATACAGTGAGGCATGAGGGAGGTATCATGTTGCTTAATTGTGAGAGGACAGGCAGCCCCAGCTGCTGTCAGAGAATTAGGTTTCAGACTCCACATTATTAGTCAGCCTTGGATCTGATAGAAAAGACTTTGGAGTTTATTCTTGCATGACATTCTGGATTTGAACCAACACAGGAGAACACGTAGGCTCTGTTTTTCTCAGCATCTCTAATAGATGTTTTATGGCTATGTCTGAACACCTACTGACTTCCCTAATCAATTAAAGACTGAGTCTACAAGGATATTTCCGCTTATTAAAATTCAAGACACTTTAATGGGACACCACTACACTAACACACATACAGTTAGGCTTTCATCCAACCAATTAATGCATGCTTCTGTAATCATAAACTACAATCTCTGCATGTTTTTCCACTCTGAAGATTTTTTAGATTTCCACTGCTTGGCTTGTAATAAGCACTGCTATGAACATGATGGGTGTCTTCATTAGGCAAAGCTGATGAAGTGAGACCACTCAAGAGGGTGACTGGCAGGAGCGAAGGTTCTCTCAAAAGCTTTCAAGTAAAAAAAAAAAATAGGGGGGGTGGGGGGAGAGGGGAGGGAGAGGGGGTCTTTCACTGGACAGACTTATAGCAATGGAGCAAGTTTAAGGTGTTCCAGTATCTGAGTTTAATTTTACAGTCTTGTTAGTTAAGGCATTGGAGGAAAAAAAACACAATATATAAAAAATAATGGCCATAGCTGACCCAGTTTGATGAGTTAGTACTTTAAAAAAAGTGGTTGAAAATCTCCAACATTAGCTAACATATGAATCTTAAGTTTCTGAGAAGGGTGTTTAAAGCCTTTTATCTGCATCTTTCTTACAACCCGCTGTGGCTGTAACCATGTGGCTCTGATTTGATTAGATGTTCTGGTACAGAGAGCATTGCTATGTTTTTGGGAAGATGGGGGAGGTAGTGAGAACAGGTCAAGGCTTGTAAATCCCTTTTCCCTTTCATTGTAAAAATTGGTTTCCCCGCAGAACAATCTCTCCCAGTGGGTTCAAACCAGCTGGACCTCTACCAGGCAGTCTCCCAAACTAGCTGCCACAGCTCCACTCTGTCCAACTGCCGTTCATTTATGAGCTGCAGATCAAGATGTCTTAAAAGGAGAGGCCCATATTTGCATGTACTTTTAGCATGCTGGCGGTATGCCTCGTTTCCTCAGCTGCAAAGGATTGTGGGTTTTACATCTATAAAGATTTTCCAATGCAGTAAAGCTCCAAAAGTGAGATTTCAGTTCATTAAGCTTTAAACCAGCTGCACTGGAAAAGACCAAGGACTATAACACACACATATACACAACATAAGCTAATTCTAAAATAGTCTTCTAAAGAGTTTGAAGAACTTTCAGATGCTATCAGAGACTGGAGTTTTAATTAAACAGGAAATAAAACTTAGATTAGTATAAAAAAGACCAGTGCCGGGGTAGTTACTCATAAAAGTAATTAGTCATTTCTTACTTCTTCAGTAAAGAGATTACTTAACTAGTAACTGCATTTGAAAATTAATCCAAATATTACTATTAATTAATCCAAATACTGCCCTGTGTCTACCATGTGTAGCTACATGGGGAAGACACAGTGTAGACACATGCTGTCTGCAGGACAAACTATGCCGCAACTATGCCACTGTTCACAAACAGGATAAAGAAAGCTATGATCAGGTCATGCTAGGCTTATATTGACAGAAGCAACTAGAAGTCCGTCTGTCCATCTGTCCATCCATCCATGTGTCCGTCCATCCATCTGTCCATCCATCCATCTTCTACCGCTTATTCCTTGAACAGGGTCGCGAGGGGGCTGGAGCCAATCACAGCTGACATGGAGCGAGAGTCAGGGTACACCCTGGACAGGTCGCCAGTTCATCACAGGGCCAGCACACATAGACAAACAACCATACACACTCACACTCACTCCTATGGGCCATTTAGAGTCTCCAATCAGCCTATCCTCACGGTGCATGTCTTTGGACTGTGGGAGGAAGCTGAACTGCAAGGAGAGAACCCAAGCTAACACGGGGAGAACATGCAAACTCCACACAGAAAGGTCACTGGTTGGACATCCCCCCCAGCCAAGGCTCGAACCAGCAACCTTCTTGCTGTGAAGCCACTGCACCACCGTGCAGCCCAGAACTCAAACTTGTTGAGGTATAATTTTTTTCTTAGCCCTGAAGTTCACTCCAAAGACAATTCAATGGCGGAGAATGTCTCTTCATGCTAGTTTGTAGTCCCTCAACCCCTACAACCCAACATTATTGGTACAACCAAAATGGTAGTTAATATAGGTGTTATCCAGCCATGCAGCCTTGAGCTAGATGTCAGCTCAGAGGAGGAAGACGAAGGGGTTGTGAACACGGTTGTCTACAGGAATGGTAATAAGGTTGCCTTTGTAAAGTCTTGAATATGTCAGGCTAATAAATCTGTTAATAATGTGTTAGCATGTTTTTGTACAGGCTTCAAACATTGAGTTTTTTAAATGTTTTTATAGTTTATAGATTAACAGCAAATCATACAACTGCAGCTGAATAAAACTAAATGCAATGTTATGCAGTACTTATGGTTACTCCCCACTATTTGGCATTCTTGTGATAAACCCATCACTATGTCAACTGCGATTGAGCATATCTCCTGCAGGGAAATGCCAGGAGTAGGTTATGTGATGCTATAACTACAGTACTTATTTATAAATGTATTGATATCTATTTTGTGTCCAATATGTCACTGTCTAAATAACTGATATTGTCTGTATTTTTTCCTGGAGGTTGTCAAATGAAAAGAGCTCTATTGTAACATCATCCCTCCCGTATGAGCCCACACCTCGGACTGAAGTTGTTGTGAATAGATAAATATGCACTCAACATCTACAGATCTGCCATGATGCTTTAGAAATTAAGATAAGAATAGTAATAGTAGTTCAGTACAACTGGATTGAAATAAAAATCAAGAGCAGCTTAAAATGAACTTTAAAAGGATTAACATATACCACTAAATTGAACATTTATGTTAATTAGCAAATATATTGTTAAAAAATATACATTTTTTTAAACAGGCAAGACCACAGTATATCTTGAAAAGAATTCCTATGATTTTGAAAAATTAAACCAATTTGGCCAAAAGAGGTATTTAAATCATAACAAAGATCTTGGATATTCTAAATCAAAATCAAGACCCTTTGGGCACTCAGGCTTATTACAAAAGAACAGATAATGTTTTGCCATTATAAAACAGAATAAAGAAGTGGACTCGCACGATTCTAGTTTCGCAATCATCAAATAATATAATCATGTGTAAAGAGAAAAGCTTCACACATCCCAGGGTGCATGTCAACATTTTGTCTCTGTTTAAAGGCCAGTGATGGCTTATCTTAGCTCATCCTGAATTTAATGGCAGGAACATGAAAACAACATTAAGGCCCCGAAATATAGCCGGTAATAAAAAGAAAGGAACATATTCATAGTAAATAGATTATTTAGGAAAATATCAATAACATGCCTAACATTTCAGATATAAAGAAGAGCAGAAAAAGAACTTTAATTATGCTATCAGAAGATAACATTATCAAAAGATTTCAAGAATCTGGAATTTCTGTGTAACTCAACAGGATGACTGTGATCTTCAGGCAGCACTGCCTTAAAAGCATGTATAATTCTGTCACAGAAACCACGATGGGAGCTCAGGAACACTTCAAAAAACTTTCGTCTGTCCCAATTATTTTTAGACGCACAGTAATGCTGCCATTAGATTCAAGATGTACTATGATCTGTCTCCCTTTCAGGATCTGATTTGCCTACATGCTACGGGGGTAGCTGTAGTTTAGGAAGAAGAGCTGTTGTCTTCTAACTAGATGGTTGGGGATTAATTCCAAGCTTCATCTGTGCTGAAGTGTCTTTGAACAAGACACTGAATCCTGAATTGAAGTGAATGTTTGAATGTGACATGTCAATGGAAAGTGCTTTGAGTGGCCAACATGACTGGAAAAAAGCTATGCAAGTCCATTTACTTTTTCATTTTATGGTAGAGCTCCAGATGTCTTTGTGATGCTGCCATTTTAAATCTGAACATATAAGATAGATGAAGTATCTCTGACCTGAAACCTTTACAGCAGTTGGAGCAGAGGTTTGTACACAGATGTTTACAACTACTTGATAAAAGTTTTTCTCATCCTACTTCAGAGATTCCCTTAAAGCCTACAAAGAGTTTGGAGACAGTTTGGTTTTATTATTGAATCTTGTTCCTGTTTCACTAGGAGGGTAAGGGTAACTTTTAAAATCAAGTTTGCATGAGCAACAAGCAGTGTAATTAAGTCATTGCTGCCTGTGCTAACTTGTATGTTTATTAATCGCTACATGAGTTTCAAATAATTATCACATAATTTAGAAAATGGATGGATGAACTTTTGTTAACATTTTTATGTTGCATTTCCTTTTTGCTGTGTGTTCAATGAAAGTTCAGCAAAATCCATGCCAGATTACCTTAGCCTGAGTTGCAGTTGGATGTCCTAATAAAAGCATGTAAAATAAATAGCAAGTTTATGAAATGTTAATTTCTGTACCTGCTATAAAATGGTTGCGTCATAAGTAACCACAGTGCTCTTTTTATTCTTTTCTTAGTCCAATTAAGTTATACATCTCTCTTCCTAGATATTTTGGAACTCAATAAAATGATTTCCCTTTGCTTTTCCTCGGCTCTTCTGGCATCACGAGGCACAACGACTATCCACCATGATTACCGTTTATCAGTTTAGCTGCAAGCAAAAAAATACCTGGCACTAGTTTGAACAGCGGGTCTTCCTGCCAAAATAGTGGTGTTTTGATTCATACTGTTGCATGCTGGGATTATGTGACATCAACTCCTGAAGCTCCATTGTGAGTAAAATATTGATTTGGAATACGTGCTATTCGTTCTATTTTGTATCCATAAACATTTTACAAAGCCCAACTCTTTTTGGTATTGAGATTATTTATTTTAAATAACTTAAAGCAATTGTTTATCACAAATAGTGTTTATGTATATGGATGTAGGACTTTTTTGAATGATGGTGGATGCAAATTCATGATCTGTGTGAGTAAATGTAGGAAATAGTTAACAGAGTATTGGTAAATTGTGAGTGGGGGCAGGAGAAAATATCTTGTCAATTTCTAAGGAAAAACTTCAGACAGTTGCAAGACAGTCACGTAGACAACGACAGCTCTGTTTTGCAGCCACCTTCAAAGGAATGCTTAATGTATATGTCAACGGGAATTTGAGTGTGCTTGGCAAACAGAAACAGTGATAAATAGCAGTAGTCCCTGGAGAGAGCCAAGAGAGGAAGTGCTGTTGAGTTTATCACCAAGCCATTTGCTTAATTGATGAAGTTAACTCCATAAAGTTTATAGAAAAAATAATAAATTAAAAAACAGTGCTGGCTGGGTTGTGATCCCTTTTTGCTTCATAACCTAATTTCAAATATCATCATCATCATGCCTTTTGAAAATAAGAGTAAATAAATTATTGTGTTAAATCTGTCAATTATTTATGCATTTCACTATAAAGCCAATGCGCTTAATGATAATTAATCGTGCATTTACATAACACTCCCTTGGGCAGTGCACTGGCCGGAAAGATCTTAGCGTTTTAACCTACATGTAGGAGCACTTGATGCTTTTTCCTTGCTCTCCTTTTGCAAACCTGCAGATCTCTGTCTGATGAAGCAGATCCAGCTAATAAATTGAGGGAAAAAAAATCACATGGCTACTAAAAGATTTATGAATAAGATCAATTAGTTAACTAATTTTGACATTCCATTTGTGAATTCTCTTCTGGGGAACCATAATTAAATTCCTATCACAAGCACAGGTTATTTAAAACCATCTGATCAACCTCACTGTAAAACCTGCAGACTTCATGCCGTACAGTCTTTTACTAAGGACATTTTTTATCCTTCCTATTTATGTTTTTCTAGGTCTGTTTGTGTAAACAGGTTTTTCAGTATCTGTAACACTGTGAATGTGATATATGTGTGGGTGATTGGCCGAGTGTAAAGGTTCTGTTAATGCTGAGCTCCAGGTGCCTGCTGGGCCCTCCTGTCTGTCTGCCTGGCTGACCTATACTGGCACTCACCATATGTGCCCTTTTTAACTCCTTCTGTCCACATCACTGCAGAAAATATATTTAGGTGGTTGCTGTCTTAGAGTAAAATGAGTCTGTTTTTATCTTTAAACTGTTTCTGTGGTGCTGTCATGTATTTAGAGCTGGCTAATAATAGCTTATAATTGCTTTATAATAGTGAAAGGTTAATTAAGATGCTATGGCTGCCTTAAATTTAAAAGAAGGAGAAAAGAAAAAGAAAACATCTTTATTATTTATCCGACTTCAAAAGATGAAGAAACAATCATTTGAATAATTTCTTGCTAAAGGATTTACCAGATTCTCAGTATTGAAAGAATGCTTTAACATGTTCTATGACAATATTGAAAATATTATACAATAATTAATTATTAATAAATAAATACAAAAGTAAGTAAATAAACAAACAAAGTACATTCAAATGTACATCTGGACCAAAGATAATAATAATAAGATAAGATAAGAATAAGATAATAATAAGCTTTTCACTAACTACTGTTGCTGTATAAAAATGTTTTGTGGTTATATTTGGCTGTGTTGTGGACATTCTGGCAGTCCCACTTGGCTCTACACCAGTGCTTTTTGCACTATTGCCCAATGGAGCAGCAAAGTGCCTAGTAGTCTGGTTACATTGAAAATGAGCCATTTGGATAATAATTAAGTCATAAATCTTCCATAGACCATATGAAAGACTGCCACCATTTACGTCTCACACCCCATGTGTAATGTAGTGAGTTTCCACAATCAGCCAGTTCACCTGATAAGAATCCAATTCAGACCCTTTGCTTTTCAATAGCATTAGTAACAGCTCACCTTGAGTTGATGAAATGCCTACAAGAATATGTCCTCCAGAATACAATATATAAAACCATTATGGAAGGCCAAAATGCAAAAACACGCCATGTGGATGATCAAATTTATCAGCAGTTCATTCAGTTTACTAATATTTTGCACCTTGGTATAACACAATTTCTTCTCAGCACAACTTAAAGCCATCATTAATTGGCCCCAACAAAAGACAAGAAAACTACTAAACTAAACTAAACCAAATAGAAATCAATTAAATGTAAAGTATCTAAAGCAAACAATATCCCCATGACATCACAGAGTGCATGGCGTACCGCAATGACTTCTTTTTCCACCCCTGCTGTGCTTCAACAGAGCTAGGCCTTTTAACCATTACTGACAGCTGAAGACACCCCGGTTGATTTGACATGGTATCAAACACTTGCTTCCATCTGTGAGCAATATGTGGATTGCAATTCCAACCTCTCTATCCAACCATGTGTCTTAGACTGTGTAAAGACAAAATACTAGATTAGGGTTGGGAAGACTACAGGGGAAAAAACGCCAACTGGCTCTAAGCTGTCCTATGTGTTTGAACTTGTTGGCAATAATGGGGCTGACATAGTCACACTGAGGAGGGAAAAAAGGGAAGAAAAAAGACCTATACAAATATATTATTTTAAGGAACATCTAAAACAACATATATGAGCTAAATCTGTTATATAAGATCAGTGCATAGCTCTTATTGGAGTTCATTTAAAAACAAAGATGGTATAAAATATGGAGCAAAAAACATAAAATCTTATTATAATTTTAAACATTATTATGAACCAGTGACCAACCCTTTACTCATAGTGGGACAGGTATGCATGCATCTTCCCCTCATAAGAGCACACCGGCATGTCTGAAAAACAGTCTCACCACATTGCTCAATAAATGGGTGATTCTTTTTAAATATTTAAAAACCAGATAATAAGGTTAATAGCGCCACATTCACAATTTTCAGACAACTTCATGCAACTGCTATAGACAAACATACAACCCATTTCTGCACTAGCCGCTGAACACATAAACACACAACCCAGTCGGCTTCTGTAACTGGCTCAACATTGTTTTTATCATTCCTGAAGATTCAGGCTACAACCACAAATCCTTTTGGAGACTGCGGGGCAACAATTTACATATTGGTGTACCAGTGTGACCTTCAAAAATATGCGCCAAAGTTTATTAAATTAAGTTTTTCCCCTCTTCTTTAATAGTCATCACATATTTTATAAAACATATGGAAGGAGCAAGAAGTTGTGCAGCTGTGGCTTTACTCTATGCATGTGTCTCATTATTAAACCTGCATTGGTCATCATACCTGGGCCCATTTGATAAGGTCTTATCTCTTTCCTTTGTGCAAGCCTTTTTAATTACATGTCTCTTTGTACTGGTGCTCCTAGTTTTATTTAGATAAATTGTAAAAGAGAGTCTGGAAGGCAAAAAAGGTTTACGGAAAACATATGCCTTTTCACGTTAACCTGTATCATAATTTTGCTGACTATAGTTTCTAGTTTTACATTTTAGCTTGGTGATATAACACTATTATATCTGTATCTATTATCGTGTAAATTAACAGACTTATCAATACAATGGATTGAAACTAAAACCTTAGGAGCCTTCTCAAAAGAATACACATATATTTCCAACCTACAAGGTGTAAACAGCTGAAATTTACATATTTATTGAAGACCTGGCATTTTAGTAAATAATGCAACAGTAATAGGGACTAAGGCACTTGCAAACTCCAGTGTTTGGGAAACTTGTTCATTTATAGATTTGCCTCTCATAACACACTTTAGGATTAAAGCAGATCGAGGCTCAAAAATAAATAAACACAGTCCACTTTAATAAGAGTTTAAGCCTTGGTTCTTTAATTTTTTGCATTTTTGTTCTGTTGGAATAGCATTACCCTATTAATATAATTGCTATTAAATAACCCAAAGACATTTAATATCCACAAAAGATGACTGTAATGAGAATCAGTCCAATAATATATTTGTGTATGACCCCCTTCTGCTGTTTATCCCCACAAGTTACCATGCTCTGTATGAAAGGCAGGTCTTGTATCGCATCTCTCATCTGTGAGAAACGCTTAAAATCACTATAATACATCCAATATTGACACTGAGGTTTGTGGTCTGTGGTACAAAGCATCAGATTTGCAACTCTGTCACATCCCAAGCTCATAATGTCTTACGTGACTAGCATTTTCTGGATAGAGCAATGCAAAAAATTAATGGATTAAGTGTGACTGATGCTAAATAAACACATTGATTAAAGTTTAGGATAAATTGTCAAGTGCTTATAAAATAAGTTTAAAAGACCTTCTGGCAAATATCATGTGTGACATTACAGTGTGTAGTCAAGCACCACACTTTCTGGAGCAATTGCCTTTTTTTTATCACAGAAAAACTGTCACCTACCACCAACAGAGAGAAAGGTTAAGCCTGTGAGTAACAGGGTGTGCTGAAAGCTTGATTGGGTCTAGAGACTGAGAGTGTTTGCTTCTACTCTCCCCCCTGCCACCCTTCACACCAACAGGTCATAGCTTAGGAGGCAGCCATCCAAATAAGATATGAAGCATGCTTTCACGCTGCTCACTTTGAATTACAAAGTTATTTGCTGCTCTGATCCAGCACTCCAGCCTGTAGCCAAAAGTAACTGATTACACATATGCATGTATACAAATTTTTAGACTCTATTTTTTGTTTTTTTCTATGTCATGCTATCATTCTCACTGAAAAAGCAAGGCTTGGAACTGCCTCAGATAATTAGGGATGACATGATGTTTATGTAACCTCCAAGCCTTGCAAACCAGATGCAATTATTGGTTCCCGGTCCACCCCAGCCCTGTAGCGTTTTGCACAGCAAAACTTCAATATGGTGTCACAAGAGTGAGCAGAAGACGGGGTGATGAGGGAAGGTGGGAACATTGGGTGGGGGGAGGAGGGGGCGAGCAGGAGTTGAGTCCTTTTCACAGCTCCCTCTGACGGGAGCTCTTGCTTCCTAATCTAAAGTGACGGGCACTTCAGTGGAGAGGACGCAGAGCCCCCCAATTTCCGCCAGGACCCCTCAGCAGGAGCAGCAGAGAAGCCAAGGGTTGGGGTGGCAGCCTTATTGTGGCCCAGTGAGTCGGAGTGGGGCAAGGTCCTCATTACAACGCTTAACTGCACTCACAGGCCCTCATTAACCCACCACACCAGTGACTCAAATCAAAACAGACAATAAAAAGAGGTCAGCGTGTGAATAAAAGCTTCCATTTCAGTCTCAGCATAGGAATAAAGTTCTTTCTGGCATTTTTAAACAAACAGATCTCAGTGAACATTGAAATTCACCACAGTGGCTCAGTTTAAGTGAGGAAATTTACTCTCCTCGGTGTGGTCGTCCAACATGCGTTCAGTTCCTGTTGGACCAATTTAATGTATGCTTATGGGCATTTGTGAATGCAGTCATCCAAAACCCAATAAAACCCATAAAAATGCTTCTGTTAGCAGTTACCAGAGAGGCCTCAGTGCAGAGGAATGGATGATGAGTAATAATCGGCACTGAGTATGATGCTGTTGGGAGGCAAACGTGGTGTAAAGGTGTGACAGAAACCAAACCGTATATTTAAAACAACAGTTGTAGAAGTGAGACTATGCATCATTTTGTGAACCACAAATATGCCATACTGTTTTCCAAAAGACCTTTGTCATTGGGTAAATACTATCAAATGGCTCATATTTGAAAAGGTAATTGGTTATACAGCTTTAAAATGTGCATATTACTTTAAGTACAATTTCTAGTACTTATGCCACAACTAGGTGGGTGGATGATACGATGCTGTAATCACTGAAGAGGATGAAGTGGGGAGACAGCAGCTAGCTGGCTCTCAGTTCCTCTGTCTGAAACACATGGTGATGAGGTCACAGTATGAACACCAACAGGCCATCACATTCTGTCTGTCACATAATCATTGGTGCTTTGCTTCCCATTTTAGAGCCCTTAATCTGCATACATCACCATGCATGAGAGGAAAGAAACGGTCTTAGTGGGGGCCCATATACTGTGCATTATGTGCTTATAGAAAAATGAGTGTGATGAAAAGGGCTCTGAACAGGGCAAGAGATGCAGAGGAATGATACAGGAAGAGAAAAGACGACAGGAGAAAAACATGTGGAGAGTAGAAAGAGCAGAAAAACACAGATGGGTCCACTTACCAGCCTGGTTAGTGGTAATGTTGACTGAGGCGTACTGAGGGGAGTAGGGGCTCTGATCTGACACCCCGTTGACAGCCTGCACCTCAAACGTGTATTGTGTGTGGGCCAACAGGTCACTAATGTAGACCCGGGTCTCTGTCAGGCCCAGCTGACGAGGTAAAAATTGTACATTGTCGCCGCAGCGGGTGCACCCTCCCCGCCCTCCTCCACAGCTCTTGCAGATGACGTTGAAGACAACATCCTCGCGGCCTCCTGAATCTCGAGGAAGTTGCCACTCCAGCATCACAGAGGTTTCGTTGACACTGGAGATCACTCCCTGTGGTGCCGAAGGGACAGCTGGAAAACAGAAAAGATTTTGTACTTAGCATCATTTGACAGCGCAAACAAACACATTTTACAGATTCATTTATTCATGAAAGCTCATTTATTGTTTCTAATTCATTCTGGGTATGATTACACTTTCTGCTGTACAGGGCAAGTCAAAATAGAGAAGAAAAAAGGAAAGAAAACATCTAATTTAAAAATATTAACAAACTGATTATTCAAGGTAAGAATGAAATACATTGATTCAGTGATTTCATCTGGTTTCTGAATTTTATTTATATTTACATTTAAGTGAAAGTATGAAAAGAACATTCAGAGAAGTACTGTCTGTAGGGTAAAGTCTACACAATGAACCATCAAACAGTCAATGGAGCAACAGAACATCTGATTTAATGTTTAAATTGTTGGTTCTGTTGGTCTCTAGCGCACCATGAAAAGTAAAACACGAGTGGTTATATTATTGGCAATAATAACCACAAGAAATCACACAGAAAAACTTTATTATACTCTATGCGATACTTACACATAAGCCTGTACAAAACATGTAAGACGCATTCTCTCCATTAGGGATACAGAAAAATAATGGTATTTTCCAGTTGTTATTATTTTGGGTTTTGAAAGGAGAATGATGTCATTTTCCAATTGTAATATCCACTAAGAGAAAGGCTTTTGAGTTTTTACATTTTAAAAAAGAATAATCTGAGGCTAAATTGGCCAAAAATCATTTAAAATGAGAGCTGTGCTTTGCAGGCGAGAATGTATTTAAGTGATAACCTAAATATACTGAATATCTTCAACATTGTTAAAATAGTTCAATTGAAACAATGACACCAAGTAAATACTCTGAGGTAATTGGTTTTAGGCTGGACTAGTGATCTATTTGTCTTTATGAATACTTAGAGCTGGGCTGTATGAATTTAGTTGGTTTTGGCAAAGAGGTAGGGAAAATAATCAGTAAAGTGATTTGAAAGAAGCGGGTTGTCACTCATATTAATCAGAAGTTCAAGGACAGCCAAAGATGTTATTCTATAACAGAAGTTGTGTTGTGCCCTTGATGGTCTGAATGACATAATAACTATCTCTACTTACAGAACATATCCATAGGGGGGAAGAAAATCCACAAACTTGCAAAGATACTATAGCCTGTGTGAGCAGACTGCATTGCAAGCAGGGCCTCTTCCCTCGGGATGCAAATTTACACTCTCATTTTCAATGCTGGTGTCCACTTTGTCAAGTGTTTTCTTAACATCTATTCTTGACAATTTTCTCATGAAGGGCCGTATAGAGTTACTGCCACTTAGAGAGACCTACTGTTTCCCCTATTGAGACATTCTTAGCAGCGAGGCATCAGAGGGTGGAAACTTTCCACATGGTGCTGCATGTTGAGTGACAAGGCCAAACAAACAAACAGTAAGAACTGTTTATCTTTTGCGGACATGTGCACCTAATTATGGCAGACATATCCTCCAGGACTAATGAGATAAACAATTCCACTCCGCCCACAACATCCTAAATCTGAATCGATCAATTCTTATTCAACTCCCTTTTAGTTTGCAGCAATTAACGGATCCTCAGCTCTGGGGAGGGAAAAAAAAGGCCTTTGGAGTGCCCTTCATGGTGTCTCACGGAAACATAACTCCTCCTTGGCATCTCCTTCCTGGGGAGGAGGACTAATATCCCTCCCATTAGCTGGCGGGCCTCTCTGATGGTCCTGTTCTCTTGCTTTAATCAGACCCGGCCCCGCTGCGTTTAATACGGGTGACGTGACGCTGCTGCTTTCTCATTCACAACAGCTGCTCAACTCCCAGAGCCAGGCTTATGCAAATCTTCTTTGTTGAAGACCATCAAATTTTTTCCCTCCTCTCTCCCTTTCAACAGGCAGAAAAGGGGAATAAGGAAAAAAAAAGACAACTGCAACTTTGAAAGGGGTTTTTTTCCTCACTCGCCCTCATTTTGTGTTATTTAAACCACACTTTATGCACTAATTCTCTCTCTTTCTCACATTTGCATACCCCTTATTCCTGTTCCCCAAAATTCTTCTACATTTGCTTCTGTCTGTCTATCTTTATAAGTTACCCCGCCCTTGCTCACTTTTACTTTGCCGTATTCATTCGTCTTCTTTCTCCCGACCTCTGTGTAAGTCTTAAATTCAAATTCAAATTCAACCAGCTTCATTGGCATCACAAGAGAGAGTCTTGCCTCGGCTCATTCTCTGAGATTGACCCCTCACAAAGCTATGCGCCCTGGCCCACTAACCTCCGGTCTGGTTTGGACTACAGACTGTGTGATGTTGCGGAAGGGCTGCGGGGCCTTGTGTGCTCGGTCATGTCTTTGGGCAGCCACACTTTGAGCACGTCAGCATTATGTTTGTGTGAGGAGCAGCGCTGACAGTGTTCCTCTGTTCAGAGTTGGACAGACTGACACTATCCTTTGATCTTGAGGCTCTTCTGCTTGTGGGTGTGAAATGTATTTGTGTCAGAGTTCATATCTGCGTCCAAAGAGCAACCGTCCATGTCTGTGGATAAAGTGTGTGCAATTTTAAAGTGAAACACACTGACTCTGATGCAATACATACTTGTGCACGGCATCTGAAGAGGATCAGAGTCGGTGCGGTAGTAACCATTGCGACAAACGCAGTTCATGGCGCCTTCATTGGTGGTACGGCTGTTAATGGGACACTGCATGCAGGACTCATCTCCTTGAGTTGGCTTGAAAAATCCTGATGGACAGGCTAAATGATAGAGGAGAAAGAGACAGACACATTAAAAGAAACGCACAAAATAAATAATAATCAATTCTCCTTAAACAAATTCAATACACTTATGCTTTCTATCAGCTACTAGTAACAGAGAATACAGTACACGCAATTTTGTCTCGTCTGTATGAAGATTTCTTTTACCATTTTAAAAACAGACGGTCAACAATATAACAGGCTGTAGCTAAACATGGTATTTCAATTAATTTATTTAGAATTTCAAATGAGTTACTTTGCTCTTTGCTTGCATCGCTCTATATAAGAGAGCTGAATTTAAAACATCCCCCCAAAAAAATTAAATACATAAACAGTGAGTACAACATAAGCACAAGCAGACATATAAATACACAGTGGCAGAGCTTTGCCTGTGAGGAAACCCTTTGCAGACATGGTGGCATGTAATAAGTTTGCTTTGAATAATTCATTATGCTATAGTTGTCTGGGATAACTCTGAAGTAGCCTGCTTTCCAGCTAAAACCCTTTTAAGGGTCTCTTTCTGTAAACCTGTGAGGAATATACAATCATCACAGACACAGTGAAGTACATATACGATGGATCAGCTATTTAATTTTTGACTTGTGCGTGACTGCATAGGAAGGAATCTTTTGCTTTACATGGGTTGACTCTGTTTGTGCTCACATAAACATCTGTCTTTTCTGTTACAAACAAAATAAGGGATCTATCTGTAAAATTTCCTCAGAAGGTTCTCTGCAGTCACTTTCGGTGTAAATATTCACTGCTAAAAACAACAACAAAAGTTTTTTCTCTTTTCTTTTTTTTCCCTGGCACCTGAACCATCTCAAGAGCTCTGGTTTTGCTTCCGGTAATCCAGCTCCCACGTGCCCCATTCACAGAATATAAATACAGAGGTGTTGAAAGTACAGTAACCTAAAAATCTACGCATGGGACACGTTGTTTATCTCAAGTTAAACCCCCTCAGGTCTTTCTATATATTGCTTTGCTTTAGTAGAAATGTAAAAAATAGATGCAGTAAAATATAAGGATACAAAGAACAAGTTCCAATACATGCGTTTCCTTTTAAGAATATTTTATATTGATTAGAAGTAGTAGTAATATTTCATGATTAAAGTAGCATGGGTGAACTACAATACTTTAAAGAAAAAAAAAACACTGACACTATTCAGGCTTTTAAGTTAGTGGGGAAGGGGGGGGGGGGGGGGGGGGAGGGGGGGGGGGGGGGGGGGGGGGGGGGGGGGGGGGGGGGGGGGGGGGGGG
>JBAMIG010000003.1:9698069-9708656 GCA_037177335.1 Kiunga ballochi
GTGTAATGAAAACACCCTGCACATAAAAAACACATTCATACCCCCCTCCCTCACTACCCATTTACCCAAAAAGCGAGCATAACTCTGCTGAGACCACACAGCCTAGAGATGACCACAATAAACCAGAACACTGGTCTCAGCACGAAGTGAACATTTCCCAGGCATTAATGCGCGAGAGGCCAATCCGCGCTTTGTAGCAAACACTGGCGGGTGGTTAATGTCAGACCGGAGAAGCAGGGTACGTGATTCTTCTGTTTCGCCTGTTTTCTGTGTTACTGTTTTAGTGCTTGTTATTTTCCAATCTGGCTCTCTTTGAGTCATAAAGTTATCCAGCTGAGGCGTTTTGCAAAGCAACAACACGCTGTTTTTAAGTCGGTGGGAAATAAAATACGAGCCTTCAAATAACAGTATTTTCTTAATGCTTTTTGAGTCAGTAATAAAACCCAAATTCTTTTGGGAATAATGGACATTCAATTTCCCTTAGAATCATTTCTGGATTTTAATAAAACATGCTTTGAGAGTAGCGGATTTTAAATCAACAATCTATTTGTTCTATAATAGATTAGCCAAATTTACTATTATGGTACTAAATGTGTGTATTGCCTTGTTTTACCTAAACAAAATATAATATAAAATGCTCATTTATGTTTGACTTTCAGAAGTTTAAAAACACAAGAAATTAAAAGTCATTATATTCATAACAGCGGTAAGAAAACTCAAGACTATACAGAAAAAAGCCTATTTTAGGTAACCACACAAGGCAAAACAGAGCAGCATTCTTATTAGCTTAACCTCATTATTAGTAATAACTCCTTGTTCTCTATCAAATTTTATATAAACAGTGAGTCCCTAAAAGCCATGTGAGAAAATAAGACTTCTAACAAAGCAAGCACGATAAAGGTGCTGAAAAGCTGCAATGGGGGGATGGTGAGATTATCCTAACCCATACAGCACGGATAGAATAGAATGTGCTGCTAGGAATATTTAAACTGACTAGATAAGGATTAGCCTGGCAGCTTGTGTTATGCCTTTCATCTTCTAAGGCCTGGTTTAAAAAATCTGTAGCCTTTAAATGAACCCAGTCCTTTACAAGAGTTTTAGAAATGTCAAAAATTATGTCCAACTGTACCTTTCAGCCTAAAGCACAGGAGAGTGAAACCGCTCATTATTCAGAGTAATTTATTTGCTTAGCAGCTGCCCAAAGGGATATAAAAAGTTTCAACATCCAAAAAATTCTGTAAGTAGTGCATTTACAAAGCCGAGCTGTCCCTCGCAGCAATGCAAACCCATCCCCCTCGACTTCCACAATTAAACCAGGCCAATACTGGCATCTTGCCAGCATCAAGTAGGCTTATCCTTAACAATTATAGAGTTAATTGAGTACTATATAAAACAAATTGAATTAAAAAAAAAGTTTAAAAAAACAAAAAAAAAAATAATGAATGTGTAATAAGGAAAGGAATATTGGGGCAGAAACACATGGAGCAGAGTGAATAAGGAACCAAAGGCAGATGTTATACTATCTGTCTTTATCCATCTTTATCAGGTTCATTTGTTATTTGCAAATTATGACTAAATACTTACAGGATTTCCAAATTCTGCAGCTTTATCTTAAGTTTATTCCTGTATGTGTGTGGTAGGCATATACCAAGGCAGCAAAGTTAAATAATATAACCATAACACTAAGTATTGCTCACTATGAGGAGCTGCGTAAGAGCACCCTGATAAAGTTGCAGACACTTATTTTTAAAGAAGTGGATAAAACTCTTTGGTTTTATTATTTCATCTTGAGCCACAACCTGAAGTTTGAAATTTGTGCGTGGTTCTCTTCCATCAATATCCCTGAGGGCTTGACATTTTATGGAGTGTGTGACCTGAGCAATATGTCCGCAGAGCAAAATATTATTCACCTAGATTCTGCTATGGTTTAGAAACCAGAGGTTGTAACTTGAACAATAAAACAAAAAAAAAAACAGCAGTTATTTGGACAATGAAAGGAAAGAACTTCAATTTGCACCAGCTGAGCTGTGGAGGCATGTGTTCAATTTCACATTTAAAACCACTCAGAAACCTCCTGGGGAGACCGATGACAGAAAACTCTGCTGCCTCGGTCCAACTGCAGAGTTGACATTAGCCTGCGGATTTCTAAACATTATGGAATTAAATCCCAAAATAAAATAAATGCTAATATGAACTGCTGGAATTGGTTGTTGATTTTGCTGAAAAACTGTAGCGGCCCCTGTGGCTACATAAAGCTTATGTGGACATAATCACCTCACAGGGATTCGCTGAGATTAAGAAAAATGTTGCCTTAAATCCAAAGATACTCTCAGTTTGTTGGTTCTTTTTATTTGGTCTTTGGAAATGGAATTAGTTGTTAATTGAACTCAGACTTTTTTTTGTTTTGTTTTGTTTTCCTTTGAGAACAGGAGGTTTTGCCATCTGAATATAAATACTTTTTATGGATAAGTAATTAAATAATTCCTCTAAATAAAACTGAATAGGAGCTACAATGACAACGCAGAAGTATGCTGCACAAGTTGACTCAGGCGGAAAAAAGAGGTATGTGTACCCTACACAATAATATGGTCCTTTAGAGAACTACTTTATCCACACAATTCACATTATTTATATAATAGTCTACAGGTAAATATGTACTAAACTTCAGTTTAAAAGGGTGATTTTTCAGTTAACCCTCTAAAGACAGGCATGTCAGCACCAAAATGGATGTGATACCGAACAGTAGAACATATTTTTCAATAGTTCAAAAATCACCAGAAAGCAGAAACATTGACCTCTTCTTCCATATAATTGTCATAATGGTAGAACACAGAACGCGCTACAGCCGTCCAATCACAGGTAAGATTCAGAGGATCACCATACATTTGAGAGCATCAGTACCGTAATTCTTGAAGTAATTGTGCAGATAAAAAAAGGGTTAATATTTTGACCTTTCAATAACTTTTATAAAGACTTTGAAACAAATAGACAAACATTTAAAGTAATTATTTGAAGCAAATAAAGTGAACATCGGTTGGGGTTTGTGGGTTTTGGTTCTGTGATTTTGGTTTCCTGTTTTATTTTGTAGACCTCCTTGTTTCCTGTTACTCATTTGTTCACCTGTAGTTTATGGGTCACACATGTGTTTTGTTTTGTATTTAAGGGCCTGGATCATTGAGTTACACTGCGTTTCTTGTTTCTTTCAGTATTCATGTCATATTAAAGTTTAGTGTGCCTGCATTCCTGCATTCTCACTTCCTGTCTGCCTGCACCTGGGTCCACATCTTCACTTCACACCACTCTTCATAACAATATAGTTTATTTAGTTTATTATTACAGTTTATTTAGACTGAAACATTACAATAACAAAAATGTTTTGCAAAAGCTTTCCTTATGCAGGAATTCTTATTTACTTTTTCTTATTACTTTTTTATCTTTAACAGGTTGAAGGGTGGTTAGGCACGCAGCACTGATAGGAGGAGAGGAAAAAGTTGCTACTCTCTCTGTGTATTAGCATAACCCCTACATTGCCCAACCCCCATTTCCCTGTGCCTTTTCCACTTTAATATCCTCTCTCTCAGTTCTTGGTCTCACTAGTGAAGCCATTTAAATTTTAATCACCTGTACCTTAACAAGAGAAAGACATCTCTTGTCTGTGGTTGATATCACTTATTGTAGAACCTGTTTTTGCTCTAGAAGCATAAGGCTACATTACAGTTACATATGATTCAGTTTTCAAGTTAAAATAAATCCCACAAATCACCAGAAAATATATGACTAACTCTTTTTCTTGGTACATATAATTAACTTCTGCTTTTACAGTTTCTGGGTAGTAGCAAGAGCCACAAATTGAACTGCAAACGCATTACTCATGGAGTATCTGTTATGCTGTATGATACTGCATAATCATCTTCAGTGAAGCAGAAAATAGCGGCAACACTTTCAGCTTTATAATGAATGATCAGCAGGCTAAATGTGTATAGTGTGCTCTTTTCTTCAACACTTTAGAAATTGAATACATTAAACATGCTGAACCATTGTCAGGAATGGATATATACTCTCTCTTTTCCTCTCTCTCGCTCTTTCTCTCTCTCTCTCTAATTTCACTTTTAGAATATTTCTAATCTAGGTCAAACACAAGCAACATAAGATACCGTAATTTCACTTGTATTGACCGAGTTCTCTGTAAAACAAGGTCACTGATCCTCAAGAGGGATTCCTGTCCTTATACAATGTTCCTGATTGTTTTTTTTTTTTATCTTTTATCCAGGAAAATGCTTGATTCATCAGTCTCCCTTTCCTGAGTAGGCAACGTGATTCCAGACAGGAGAAAAGTCGAGGCAATCTGGGAGAGTAAACGAGAATGTTTTGACAAAGTTCTGTCCTTGTCACTGGAAAAATGGAGCCTGTATGAAAAGATTTGTTTACTGTATAGCTCTCAATCCCAGCACAACCTGCTGTGATCAGAGGCATAAGTTCTCTGAGTTGCCCTGCAAAGCTTTCATGAAGGAACACCAGAAAACTGTATCTCGGGTTCATATGTGTGACTAGAGGGAACAAGGCCTACAGGAAGATGCGTAGCCAAGATGTGAGAAGAGGTACTGGGATTATGAGAGGTCAAATTGTCAGAATTTGAGATGCAAAAGATGGTGTGGGGTAACGAGGAGTGTGACAGGGGGCCACGTGGACCAGACCGACATGTGCAACAACATGTGGAAAACGTTTACAGGCTTAAAGGCCATGATCTCTGAGTTCAGGGTGATTCAAAAGGATTGCAGGTCACATTATCACTTCAGTAGATGATAGATGTGCTGTGAAAATGAAAGAATTTTAATGTATGTGCAAGAGTGTACTTGGTGCTCTCTATACAGATGACTAACTATGCTTGTGATGTGACTAAATAACATCTGCTACATAAGTGTACACAGCATCTGCACATCCTAAATAGTTATTTATTTCTGTGTCAGTACAATGTAACTTCTCTATCTGATATGGATCTATGACTGCAGTGTACCTGTAAACACTTTTCCTATTTACTGTTTCAGGTAGGTTTCTTTATGGTTACTGTAAACATTTGCATTTTGACAACAGTAAAAATAGGATTTATACGTTGCTAGTACATTTATGACACGTGTTTGTTTTTCCTCTAACACACTTCTAACGTGATAAAAAGTAACACCCTTCTCTGTGAACATTGTTGACATTACTTGGAAATTTTTCTCAAATTTAACTAAATTTAACTTGCAAAGAAGTAAGAAATGTGTAGTATTTTCAGCTAAAGTTATGTTAAATAAAATAAAAGTGTCATTCAAACTGAAAGATTTAAAGTAAATCTAAAAAAACAAACTCTTGTGACATCTCAAATCTCTTGCCTTGGCCTCACTGTCACTCACAGAAAAAAAAAAGTCATTGACCATCTTGGAATTTGATCACAGTGGGGAAGATGGAATAAAAGCTCCTAAGTGCCCCCCGTGGTCTTTGCAACAGTGACATGTCTTAAAGCTTGCCTGTTTGCCTCATGCTGTTCGAACATCCTACACGGTGTACATACCAAAGAGGCTGTTTGTATCAAACACACTTCAAAGCTCTCCACTGGATCTAAATGAAAAGATTAGTAAAGATTATCAAAGGATGTTGCCTCTGATGCAGATATTAAGTCGTGTTGGCTGCGATGCCATTTAGCAGCCAAATGTTGCTGTAATGAACATCTGCTCAGTGACTAATTTGTATTCCTTATGCTTAACTAACAGCTCCTCAGCAGTCAAACCAGCCATCAATCAAAAAGAGTAAATGTGTCTTTTACTCTAAAATAATATTGTCTGGATGCCTATTGTGTACAAAAAGTGATTACATTTTCTTTCCTTGTTCACTTGCTTATGAAATTACTATAATCTAGTGCAAACCTTGCTTCATCCTTGTTTGCCCAATACACAATACAGTTTTTTTTTTTTTTTTTGCTTTGAGTGTTGTTCCAGCATTGAGGACAGTCATCCAGTCATCAGTGGGGCTATTCCTCACTTGCACTGTTAGTCAATTAGAGCTGCCATTAAAGAAAGCGGTGGCGAGGGAAATAAAAGCCACGGTGTGGATTTGACTGTGCTACGCTGATTTCCATCCTTAAACCCTCTCCAGACGAGGAGACTGCAATAATTGGGATTCTGACAGTAGGTTATGGGGACTCATTTCCTGCTTTCACTCCCCCCCTCCCAAACCCTCTCCTCCTCCCCTCTGCTTTTTCATGCAATCATGTCTACCCAATCATATTTCCTGGCACCTACCTTTGCACTCAGTCCCCCCCAACTCTCTTTATCTACAGCCACATTTAGCTGTAGAATTACTGAAGCCTTTCCTCCTTAATCTAATTGCTCTGGTGCAACAACAGGAAGTTATTTCTAAGTACTTAGGACCACTGATGCATACCTCGCCACGAGACTGTCACTAGAGGTCCTTGTGTTGTCTCATGTTCCCCACACTTTGACCCAAACATGCTTATCTTACATGTGACTTGCAGACTACTATGCACATCTGTTTGAATTAACCATGTCTATTCCTGAAGTATTTACATCGGAGAGGTTGTTAAACGTAGAAACATGAACGAGTCAGGTGACAGGTATCCAACTGGAGTGAAACCAGAAGTGTAAGGCAGAGTTTAGAAATGAAAGGCACGTTAGTAAAAAAAAAATGTGTGTTAATGTGATTTAACATATCTCTCACTTCCCCTGTCTATGCTCAAAAACTCTAAGCATATCGATTTCTCAGCTAATTTAATTGGCTATAGTTTCAAAGTCCACTTGATGTGAAGGTCATGGGTGTAGAAAACATAACACCGCTGTTTATCCATAGTCGTAACATGCAACATTATCTCTTCTTTTCACTTCAAAATCTTGCCACAAAGCAGCACAAACTACCCCGTACGCTTCATGATTCATTCCATTTTTCTTCCTAAACACAGACACCATTACTAAAAACATAACCAAGAAATGAATCGAGTTGTTGTTATCGCTCTGACAGATTGTCCCCATCCAAATTTTCACTGCTCAATAACACGAGCCACGCTCCCACAGTCCAGGCCCTTGAACCCACAATAGCATGGGGTTAGATGATCAGATTACACTGAAAGACACACATGGGCATTGTTAAGGGAGTTTGCAATTCCACCCATGAACATGGCTCCCTTTGTGCCCCAATGGAGAGAATGCTTTTCATTCTGGAGTGAGCAGCAAGGGCAAACAGGACCTTATGTGTCTGTGGTGCACCATCTCCTCAAGGCTCTGAGGGGAAATCAGATCTCTCTTTTCTGGGCCATCTCTACTAAAAGGTCCTCATATGGTTCTTTCACCCACTTGGAGCGGTAACTTAATCTCCCTAGTAAGACAATTGGAGAGGAAGAAAGACCTCAACAATTTGATGTTAAGCATCCCTCCTTCGGCTGTCAATATTTTGACAGATTTCATGACAGCATAATTATTTGCCAGATGCCTACCAAGGGTTTAATTGTTACATGTGTAATTACACGTTTAGTTTAGAGGAAATGTTAGGACATTTCATTGGCTGTTATTAATATTACAGTACAAAGAGTGTCTTTCATCGAGGCTACTTTGTGGTGTCTGTGTGGCACCATAATCCAGCCATGAAAGAAGATATCTTAGTAACCCTTTGATAGCACTTCTCACAAATCAATTCATTACCCCATTATATCAACAGACCAAAGCACATCTTTCACAGATCAATTCATTAGCCAACCTCTAGCAGTTGAAAGTTGGTGGTTGACCACATCTTCAAGCACTGATATCAGCTTTCAGTGTTTAGGATGATGACTAGAAACCAAGAACAAAAATTGGTGGCAGCTTTCAAAACCCACCAAAAGAGACTTTTCAACAATGGGAGAATTAAAGAGTGATATCAGCTTTAACTGTACAGGCTTTAGTTTCTGCCCTGGTAAAATCCAAAACTTCATAAATGCTCATAACCTTTGTGTAGGATGATATAATGTGTCACAGTGCATAACATTTTGCGGAAATCCTCAAAAACTGCTTTCTTCCTGTGAAGTTTTTTAATCAAATCTCTATCTCATATGATAAAGGAAGACTTAATGATAATAAAAAACATTGAAGTTTGAGTTTGTTAAAATAATATGCTGCAGTAACCTAACATTTTTACCCTCTCTGTGGTGTTGATGAACATGTGATCATGAAAAGTCCTGAAGATGTTGCATGTAAGGATAAATTAATAGCGGTAAATAATTGGTGTTGAAATAAGATGATTTTTTTCTTTATAAGTTCTTATAGTCAATTTTGAGGATAACTGAATAAACATTCTTTCTTGAGTAAAAATGATCAAATTGTCCAATCAAGCTCAAAAATTTAGTACGGCCGAGGACAACAATGAGACTTTTAAATCCACCACATGCAATAAAATAGATGTTGGTGAGAAAACAAACAGCGTTGTGAAAAGATGTGGATTTTGCACTGACAGCTGCAGCAGAGTAACTACTAAATCTTCATATGCCTTGTATAGGTCCATAATCCTGAAGGTAGGTTGTGTTTGTCCTCATTAGTAGTCATCGAATAGACCAGGCAGTGTTTGTGAGGCAGCGCCCATTACGCATCCCCAACCAGCACAGAAAAATCAGGGGGGGGATGTGCTGTAATTACAGGCACACAAGAGAGGCAGCAGCAAACTGATCTAAAATGCGACTAGATGGTTTCTGGTGCTGAGCTGGATCAGCACGGCTCCGTTCTGCAGCTTCTACGCTGTCAGGCTGAGTGAAGTGACCAAATACCACCTGGAAAAGCATGGCAGAGGTAAATGCTGAGTATATTGATGAATGAATTTGAGAGATTCTAATCGACATTACAGTGCTGGCAAAAAAAAATTAACAAAATAAATAATGATTTAAAAAAATAATAAAACAACAATTATTTGTCTTGTTGGGTGAAAGAGGAGCTTTTATGTTCAAATAATGCATACAGAATCTGAAAGAATAAAGAATATTTTCTGTAGGGTTCTGTTTGGTGTTTGGTTTTTAAATTCTCTGAGAAATTTCTCTCGCACTCACATTTTTTAAACCTTACATTTTATCACAATTGAACGTAATTGGTTCTAGAAAGAGTTTTGAATGGAATATGCATAACAGATGACCGTCAGATAAAGTCATCTTGTATTTGGATACTCTTTTGTGACAACAGAGCAGACTGGATTCATTACGCTTACACAACAGCCAGATATACAGATGTGGAAAACATAATTAGACCACCCTTATTTACTAAATCTTATCTTCATTTTTTATGTCTGGTACAACTAAAGGCAAATTTGTTTGAAAAAAAAAGGGTGGTTTATTTTTTCTCTGTGACTTCATGAAAGAAAACATTACAACACCACAACATACCTCGACAAATGGTTCCATTTTCCACAGCTTCATGCCCAGCTTTGCACATGCAGCGTCCAATAGGCACCATCCATTCTCCATCCCCATTGCAGTACAGCTTAATGGGCACATCCACCTCTTCTGCATTCGGGATGCAAACACCCCTTGCAGCAACCAAGGAGGTGCTTTCTGCTCCTGACAGCGTCTCATGGAACAAAGCACCATTAGTGATGATCCGAGGACACTTGCGGTAGAAGACCCGGACAGCTATGAGCGACATACAGCCACCATAGTCCTGGAAGGCCAAGTAGAAGCCATTTCGTGACACAGGGCCAAAGCTTCGAATTTCTGTGTTGATCTTCATCACTCTGCCCCCAAGGTCAACCTGGGAGAAGCTCTCATCCGCTGCAATGGTGTCAACCTTGATCCAGGGGTTCTCCATCCATGCTGGAGAATTTCTGGTGGCTGTGTCAGCATCTGATTCATAGTAATATAGATTAAAAGTCTCTTTACAGGAGCCTGGTACATTGGGGATGCTACTGCAGTCCCTCACTGAGAATTTCATCTCTACATGGATCCGTTGCGCACCACGTCGTCGGATGTATTTTGTCCGTACCCAGTTGTTCTGGTTGCTGTCAAAAACATTACAGACTTGGTATGTCCTGATGGTGTTCATGTTCTCATCATAACCGCTCACCTCCTCCCACTGTTGAGAAAGCACACACAAAATTAGTAAATTAACTTTTTTTTTTTTTTCTAGGGTGATTCAGTGAGATGTCTAACTTCCATACAGTACCTCTGAAAGGAAAAAGCACTTGATGGTTGAGGCACATTGTTATAATGGTTTATTCAATTAAATGCAATTGAGCTATAAAGCAGTAAATGAGCCGCATGTTTCTTATTAATGTAAACTCTCGTAAAGTCCCCAACCATACTTCTTCCGAGCAATAACACGTCTGTTTTCATGGGCACTTTTATAATGACTTTGATTGCTGGAAATGGTCAGCTTAAGGCAATATTTTGATTAAAATGATTACATGATGAGACGAAACATAATATCTCTAATAGCTTGCCTTGAAAGGATGCATTAGGTTTGCCTAAAGGGACAAATGAGAGGTAACCCTTCCAGCAAGCAATCCCATTTGTCAAAATAATACTTGTGTTAACAAGAATAACAAACATTTGTGAACCTTCTGAACAAAATCAAGTGAATAGTATTC
>JBAMIG010000003.1:9710825-9731383 GCA_037177335.1 Kiunga ballochi
GTCTAATAGTGTTAAAGCGCTTTGAGTACACTGATGTGTAGAAAAGCGCTATACAAGTACAAGACCATTTACCATATGATGGAGAAACAAAAAACAGCTGTATTTTTTTAGAAGCAGGCTTTTTAGTTGTGTCATATTATTAATACATGTCCATTTATATTGTGTGTTTTTTATTTTCAAACTAGGCATAAGACTACTTTAGTATCATTAGTGAAGCAAATAGGTTTTCATTGTACACTTGGTTCCTTCAATTCAGGACTCTTATGATTTCAAGTCAATGGTGTGAAAGAGGGCACACGACTAGTCACGGACAAAGGCAAACTGCTTTATGTTTAGACTGCTCTTGTTGAGGTCTAAAGTCTAAGATGCTGGACAGAATGGATGTTTTTAATGTGCTGTTGCTCTATGTGTTGTATCCTCATCTACTTAATCTTGACTATTACAGACAGCTATTAGTTAGGTGGTACAAACAAATTGAAAGAGTTATACCAAGATGTAAAGCCAACCAAAACACCTGGGCAAGGTCATGTACTTACAATGACAGCTCACTAAGGGGAGTATTCCTTCAAATGACTATGAACAAAAGTGATCATGCAGTAAGAAGAAGAATCCCAACCCTGCTTTTTGGCCATGAATTGTTCACTGCAAATGCCCAACATCAAGTTTATACAGTTTTTGGGTTTCTGATTTTTGGTTTGTTTTCTTTCACACTGTGAGAAAATCAGACCAGGATTCACGTGCAAGTTAATCAAGATTCCCAATAACTGAGTGGACCAGATTAGGCTTTTTTGGTCTAGACCAGAGTGCAAAAGAGTATTCACGCTGCTCTTAATGAACTGATTCATGAAAGAGAACTGGGTTTTGTTTAAAGCGGCCTTATCTGTGCTGGTGTGGATGTAAAAGTAATAAAAAGTATTCGTGGTATCAAACTTCTCATCTACTGCTTCAAAGGTATCTATACTATGTTAGCAAAACTTCGTATGGTCTGCTAGTTAATTTAAAATAAAGCCTACAATTGATATGACTTTAGAGGGTCAGTACTGCAAAACAATACCTCACAAAAAACAGACTAAATAGAATATTGATTATACTGTTTGGAGTATGACAGATGTGATAGAGGCTACGATACTCTATGTAAGTTGCTACTGTCCCCTTCTGGAGTTATATAGAGTGCTACAGTCCAGTGCTGCTCACTAAGAATGAGGTTTAGAATCAATATCACTCCATCCACTCCAGGAGAAAGTTCAGCTGACCTGCAATCCATACGTGTCATTGACAATAGGACTCTGTTTTATCTGTAAAGCCATGTGGATCGTCCTGACAAAGCTGAATTATAGACTGGAGCTGCCCCTTGTAGCTAAGACAATTCACCAAAGACAGCTTCATTTACAAGATGAAACATCTCAGTAAACCCTGTGGCCCCAAATGTCTTTAGGTTTCATTGTAGCAACTAATCACCAAAACTCACTTAGTTATTATGGAGCAGATGTAGCACACAAATCTTAATCTATATTTGCAATCACAGTCATGTAATATAGACGGATTCACAAACAGCAAACCGAATGGGTCAGGGAAGTGCTAAAGGACATAGTATGTGTTGGGTATTTGTAAGAATAAAGTGATTAAATGATGCACTAAAGCAACTGTATCCTAAATGGTAACAATGGTGAAGCTTCCAAATGCCAAATACATCTGCTTTCAAAGACAGCCTGATCACAAGGCAACAGCAGAAAAATACATGGTTGCTGATACCTGTTACAGAGCCTGTACAGTATCTGCTTGCACTACAGCTCTTCAAAATTTCCAAGCAGCAAAAAAAAAGAAAAAGAAAAAGAAAACAAACACAATTGTTGTCAGAAATCTCCATTTTTCTGCACATCTGTGCAACCGGGAATACCACCATGAATGTTGTCAGATTGTTTATTGGCTGCAGACAAACTGACCACAAATCCCTTCTTCTCCAACTCTGCTCAGCAGCTACTCAGATTTCTGTTATAGTTCCTCCTGGGGCCACATGTTGAAGACTCTGAGTCTCCTATTATAACTGCTCATTGATTTCTGAAAAACTGTAAATCATCTTTGAAATACTTGATGAATCAGCTGCACTATATAACGTACTGAGTGTTAACTCTAACTCAACTCAATATTAAACATTTCATTTTGGATCGTATTACTGTCTTCAGTTCCCAGCAATGCACTGAGTTAAAAGTGAAGCTTTAAAACTCAAACACAGAAGGAGAAAGTCTGATCGATAACCAACAAGTATTCAAAGGAATAAAAAATGAGACACATGAGTAAAGAACGGTGTTAACACACTATCAAAGCAATCAAACATTCAACATTTCCATCACGTTTATGTAACATCTAGCTTCTATTTATCACATCTTGTCATTGCAATGTTTGAGTTAACCTGAAATATCCTCGTGGTCCTGAGCAAGACTGCATATCATCACTCTATCACTGACAGAAGTAAATAAATTATTCACACAAATGCAGAGAGAGAAACCCAGTGGAAAACTCCTGGGGCATAGTCGCCTCATTTGCAGTTGTGGGAAATCTGTCAGACCAAGAGTCCTATCCCTAGAGGGACGGAGGACAAATGACACCCACTGTCTGCATTCAATTACTACACGAGAGGCCATGGGAGCCAAATCCTGAAGGAGACTAGGCCTCACAGAGAGGAGAGACTCACCCACTCAAAGTCGTAAGTAGAACTATCTGCTGTAGACTGCCTCAATTATCACTGTCCACTACTAATGCAGAACAGATTAGGAAGAGAAATGTTGTTTCACTCCTGGTGAGCAAAATTGCATGCACATTCTATTAGAATAATTCTTTGCATACTTCTAAGGGTATAAGAAACACTTCAGTGATCAACAAATCGCTGGTGAAGGAATTGAAAAGGTATTAGAGAAAAGGTATGTCTTGTTGGTTTGCTGCACAATCATGTGTAAACAACCACAATTATATTTCAAATGAATTTTAATACAGTAAGTGTTACTTTTGAAGGATGTAAAGTGCATTGTTCAACAAACATTTCCCACCATGCATTGCATATTTCCTTCTTGCAAAAGTCTGTTTTGTAATGAGTCCCTAAATGACACTATTTATTTAGGGACTCACTATTTATTTATATATCCTGGTAAAGGAGCACTTTATAACACATCCATAATAGAAACCTAAGCCACACACACACCACCTCATTATGTTCACCGGCTATTCAAAAGAAATAAGTTTGCCTCCACTGGAGTTGTGTGTGTGTGTGTGTGTGTGTGTGTGTGTGCTCCCTGAGGCCTTATTTCTGAACGGCCGCAGTTGTCGGTACTTCAGTGTAGCACTGAGTGGGTCAGGACATCTGAACTGATGTTCACATGTCTCTAAAATCCACTTGAGAGGAAAACATTGACCAATTGACCCCACCCTGCTAGTTGGCTACACATCGGTTCTTGCAGTCATATAAATAATATTCAGTGAAGCAAGTTGAATTCTTCATCACTGTTATTACCAGATCACAAATGGCAAAATCCAAGCTTAAAAACTGCATGTACTGTAAATGTAAGATGATATAAGACGATGTAATACTTATTTTTTAACTTCATTATCCAGAAAGAAATGTGAATTGCCATCTCAGGTTTTTGAATCCAGAAGGGATCTATGTAGAGAGAATAGATCCGAGTAGGAACCTAAAACGTCAAACAAATAAGTAAGGCACAAATCCATGCCTTAAAGCAATTTAAATTGTGTGACTGCAAATCATTCACCATGTTTCTACTCGCCTTGAGAGAGAAAATAAACAGAACAGACCAGAATTCTTTTCTTTTCTTTTCCACCCGGCTGTAGTGACGCTTATTTATGCTGTAAAGTTGAGCATTTTAACAGTGAGGTTCTGCCCCACGAAGTGATGTCCACAAGATGGATCAAACCAAGAAGCTAAATCCATCCCACAACAATGCACAATTTCAAGTCTTAACACAATTTCAAAGCGAGTGATTGACAGAGCAAATAAGCAGCATGGACCAAAATAGTTTGTTTTGATGTTGTTTGTTTGGATGGCTGTAGTTCAGCATTTTAATTCTGATGTATTACGTCAAAGTTTTTAATTTTTTTAAAAAATGCAACTTTTTGGGGTCAGAAAAAGCTGATTTGATTGACAGTTTACTTGATTCAATTAAACAACTACAGGTTTGGAAGGAGAGATTGCTACAAAATGTGACTTACATATAATGGCACATTACTGTCTAATCACAATCATACAATTATTTTATAGATATATTTTAAAGGAATTTCTGACAGTAATGATTGCACAAGCCTTATCCATATAACCTGTAAAACCAGAGTAGAATAATAACATTTGCCAAGACATTTCTGATATGATATCCTGCTGTCCCTTGTTTGCATTTCCTTTGTGTTGCAATGTATTGCATGCCAAGTTAGGATATATTTCATCAAGCTACAGAGTAGTGCAAGCCAACTGGTGATTCAGTGATCGGCTGGATGTTACTGAGCCACTAGCTAAGCCCATGACGCTATGCATTGCAGCATGAATGTAAGACAATAGCTTCTGTAAAGTACCTCTTGCTGTTTTACTGAGAGGGAGAGCAAGCGCTAGTTCCACAGCTGTTGCACTGGGACATAAGGGACAAACTATCTCCCTCCAGTTCATTCTTCGTTCTCCAGTGGACTGGGCTCTTGTATGGCTTTCGTGCCCACAATGTTAAGTCCAACTTATACCTGATTAAATCCAGGAGCTTAGTGACTTTAATTTTCACTGTGCACTGAGAGCAGGCTCCATTATTTTGTTGCTTATTTTGTTATGTTTATATATAAGAAATGTGGATTCATTCAGAGTCAAAGGTAGAAAATAACAGCACATATAAAAAATCCTTATGTGTAAGCGTTAGAGTTTTACTGAGCGTGGCAAAACACAACTAGAGATTAAGTAATCACAGAAAAGCTTGAAGAACATAAAAGTTTTATTGTGTCCACACTTTTGGGCAAAGGAAACATGTTAATTTATCCCAAAATGGTTTGTAACAGTGATCTTTTTAGTTCCTTATGTACCGTATTTAATTCTTTAAGTCTAAGTTTTCCACGTGGCAAGCATCAAATAAGATTCCGTTAAATGTTGAGTGAATGTTTTGCTGAATCTAATAGTATTTACAGTATATAAAAGCAAGATGTGATGTAAATGGTCTCTGGTCTCACTATGTGAAGAATGGATCAAAAGCTGGCAAGAGAAAAGTAGACCAGGCGTCTCTGTGCTCTGGTTTTAGACTCAAGAAATTAGTAAGGATGAGACAATATTCCCTCAAGATTAAAGTGATGGAGCTCTCCGTGTGCTTGACAGCTTTGAAGTTTTATCATGGAGCTGTTGATGGGCAGCTTTATTTGATTTTGTTTGTTCCTTTTTTTGTGAAAAAAGCCACAACCCAGCAGTGTAATTCTATCCAAGCTTAAAACAAAGCCCAGAAGCAGTAACTGAATACAATCAGCAGCTTTTTTTCATCTTCTTCTTCAATGCACTACTAAATAAGTTTACAGTATATTTTTTCCTCTGCTTCTTTCTTTTAGATCTATTCTAAGAATCCTAAGCCGTGTGGCCGAGAAAAAAGTGATGCCTGAGACACTGTTTTTGGCTGCTTTCAGTGAGCCTGGCTCGCATGTGACGGAACTATTGCCTTGGCAAGCCATGTGGAAATATTGTGCATCAAACACCAATAAGGCCCATAAAACACATTGCTTCCAGTCTGGCATTAGAACTAACATGCTGAGCTTTAACTGTATTAAAGTAAAACCTAAAAACGGATATAAAAAATGTATTTTCCAACTTGAAACTGCCTTCAGAAAAACAGGATTTATCAATTATTCAAATGAAGGGATTAAAATGTTTTTTTTCCTCAAATAAAAACAACTGAGTGTAATTTGAAAAACAAACTAAAACTAAATTTTATTCAAGTGATTCCAAATTAGATGAGCGAGAAACAAACAACCCTATCCGTGGGGATGGGACGGGGGTGGGGTAGGGGTGAGGCTGGCTCACAGACTGATCTTTTGACCTTAGAGTGAGAAACCAAAACACTGACTACCAAAAGAAACAAAGTTTTCATGGCAGTTTGAGTTGATTTCCACATTATTGTCACTTGCATAATAAACGGAGGATCACCACACACCTCCTCTTTGTAACAATTTAAATGACCTAACCTGACATGTAAACATATCACTGCTTATAAAATAATTACATTAAAATGTCATTCTTTTAGGCAGAATGTAGTGAAAGTAGAGCAGGTTACTTACGCTGTTGTCACTTGACCCCGAGACAGGGTAGACCGTCCAGCCGAGCTCTGCCGTGGCTGTGGTGGAGTCCATAAGCATCTCTGTGGGGACAAAGAAAAGATGATGATCACATAATTAGCTGTTGCTGAGGGCAAACTGCCTGAATGATGCAATCATGTTTGGAAACTAAATTTATGCTTTTACTTTATTAAACCTTAAATGTTTTGCAACGTTTACCAAACACATTTGAATATTTATCAAAAGCATTTTCATACTTTAAAGATTAGAGGCATTTCAAATTCAACAAAACCAGCATTTCAAAGTTTTCCTGCTTAGAAATGAATTAAGCCACACACACACCTATGCTATGGTTCTGATGTTATGGTGGGGAAAACAACAGACTAGAACAGTAAATCTCCATGGTACGGAGGAAAGGGTATCCTATGTGGCACGGATTAAATGGTGGAAAGAAATACCTCTGGTAATTGGCTTCAAAGAGAATATGCCTCCCGTGTCTGTTGCATACACTCCACCAGCCTGACCCAAATGTCTGTCATATGTTTACAGAACCAATCATACAATCACTACCGCTTTCATTTTGTTCTCTTCTATTTAAGCTATGTACCCCTGTCCCTGTGCCTTCTTTTCCATCTAAGACTTCCTCTGAGTTCTGCTGCACTCCCTGTGTGACAGGGGGCAGGTCTAATGAATATCTACTGCTCATTAGTCCTGTGTCAGTCTTGGCCTACAGTGCTGAGCCGCAGCAGATGGAGAGAGCAATCATCAGGTTCAAGGCGTCAGCTGCAACTCCAAAATGCCACAAAGGGATTTAAAAGCCCCCTTGACAAACACGGCCACTAATCTTAGCATAAGTCGCAAGTAGTGACAGCAATACAACTGCAAGCTGTGGCTCTTCTTTCATATGATGGTATGGATTGAGTGAACTGGTGCTAATAGTGTGAGTTAACTGAAAGCAGATCTTCTGGAGGCAATAATCTAGATTTAAACTATATTTAGACATAAAGTGAAAGGAATAAAAATCTGATCATTGAAAGTCATAATTAATAGGATTTTGTTGGTTTCTGTGTACTTAGTTGTGTACCAGGTTGCATAATATTTTAGAGATTTCCAGTTGCTTTATAACTCTGAATTGCATCTCATTTATATTCCAGAGAAAGCCACAGCTTTTAATTAACAGGCTCAACACATATGAGTTTTTTTTTTCTTTTTGAGGGCCTTCTGCTGACTTACAGCATCTCACCAGCACTCACCAGACATAATATTAGATTCCACATCCTTTTCTGTTATCACAATGCCCAAATCTTATAATTAAGCAGATGAGACTGCAATTGAGCGGCTATTGATAACCTTCTGTGTGACTCAGAGCTGAGCAGTCTACATGGGTGTTAGGCAGTGAAATGGTAATTATCCCCCCATAATGATAACGATAATTAGTAGGGGAGTAAAGTGAGAATAATGAACCCCCTCGGTGGTTGTGAGATAGTAATAATGTTGTGAGGGAACAGGGTGCAAATATCCACAGGAATGTTAAGGATGACAGGGAGACATGTAATCCTCTTCACCAAAACCTTCTTTGTCTTTTTCTTTCTATAGTCACACATTATCCATTTCTTTTACTCCTCTAAACCAGAACTCTCATTTTGTTGCTCCTTCATGGTACTCCCTTCATTCTTTCTACCGTTTTGCTCCTCCTCACTTTTTCCCCATTTCTCGGTAAGGGGTTTGCTCCCTCCCTCACCCTCTCTTTCACGCTCCGTCTCTCTCCTGCTATCAGTGGCTCACATTCTGGACAAGTAGTACCTCACCATGAAAGACTGATCACTTTTCTTCCTCCTGCTGTCTACACTTGAGTCTTGGCAGCCACACAGATTCACGACCTCCCATGAGGCAGAGCAGCACATCGCTTAGCACTGTCAGCCACAGCTTATTTCTCCGTCTGAACATCCAGCCGTGGCAGAGCACGAATACACAGCAAGACAAGCCGGCTATCACTCAAACTTATGACATGACACAAAGGTTTTCATATCAACACATACATCGCACATTATTAGCTTTAGGGACTCGTTTACAGTGTGATCATTTAAATTTTGCCACTCATGGAAATAGGCTTCAAACTGTGCTGACATCAGGTTACCATTAACACAACCAGAAAACCTCTACTGAACTTATTGGCAAATGAGGAATGAGAAATGTGATTGATGAACTCTTTTTGCTTTGTCTATGAGTAAGTAACATAATGGATACGGTTACATAATGTCATTTATTCACAATAATAAATTCTGAATTAAAGTATTCTTCTTTGAGTATACATGAAAAAAATCATTCTGAATTTAGGTTTATATGGAAATATATTTATTCTCCTTTTCTGAACTCCACTGACCGTCCACCAGAAATAAGTAGACCACTTCCTTTCATCTTTTCGGCTATATAACATGGAAAATCACATAAAAAGTACTGATGCCACTTCAATTTTAATTGTATTTTTGAAGTACCAGCTCAACATGAGCATACTACTTCTACTCCTAAGAGGAAAAGGAATATAAGAGTGTAGGAGATGGGAGGCAGAAGAATACACTCACATAGCAACGGGATAGAGTAATGAGCATGCGCAGAACGACAAGAATAATCTTACAAAAGAATGAGCGTTTGCTTGATTGAGGAAACAATTAGTTTGGATTTAAAATTAGACCGCACCAGCCATTTACTTTGAAATTAGGTTTAGAAATTCAGAATCAGGTGTTTACATGGTTGTTTTTTTTATAACTTCTATAAAGAGGAACAAAGATGAGGTAACTCTTATTCAAAATAAAAAAGGAATTAAAACCCATGTGGCCAAAGTCAGTTTTGCTCATTAGTTTTTTTTTTCTCTCTTGAAGAGCACTTAATGGTGGACTTGTTAAATAACAAAGAATAAAATACTGTCTTTTGGCATGATTTTTGTAACAAAATAATTAACCAATAAATAAATAAACAAATTATATATATATATATATATATATATATATATATATAATATAAACTTTACCATATAACAATATGCAGTTTTTTGTGTAATAGATTTGCTTAACACCGGAACGTTGTATTTAGAAATACCAGAAGCACAAATCCATCGCTCTAACATCTGATGACAAATTGCAGCCTCTCAGTTTCCCACTCACAGCGGTAAGTGTCTTTGCATTATTTGTAGTTTAGTTAAGTGAGGCATAAAAGTGTTTTAACTGTTTGAGCTCATGGAAAATGTGCTCTGTGTTGGCACTGAAAGATAACAGCAATACTTTACTGACAACAAAGGAAATGCACTCAAATATAAAACATTAATGTGCAAATCTTAACAATAGACAAACTATATATATATATATATATATATATATATATATACAGTATATATAAACTTGATACGCTTGACTGTGTATTTGGCTATGAATATGCAATGTGCCCTAAGAATCTAAGAAAAGCCTACTATAAAGAGAGTGCTTCCCGCAACACTTCCTGAGAGTAAGGAGAGAGTTTAGTGCAGATCTTAGAGCTCTCAAGTGAGAGGCTGTCTGAAGTGACAGGCGAGGGGAGTGGAAAGGGGTGCTGTGGTACTATAACAACACTCTACTCTCTGAGACGGGTCAATGCTGCAGCTTTATAAAGAAGGCAGCAGTATTTTCAATGCAGGCTGCAGAGTGGAGGTGTTCACAGAAAAGATGTTTCCACACAAACAACCACAGCAAGTAAGAAAAAATACAGCAAATGCATCAAGATAAGAGTAAAAGCCCGGGTTTAGCTGCAGCATTAAGTTTATTACACCATTCATGTTAACATGCTGTTTTTGTTGCATTGCAGATGACACATTCTGTGTGAAATTTGTTCTTTTTCTCTTTACAGAGGCCATTTTCCTTGCAGCACGGTTATTTCTTTCTCCTTTCTGGTTCTCAAAACTTGCAGTTGGTTTATAACAGACTGTCATTTCATGATTTGTCCAAAGGGCAAACATCAGAGTTTGACAGCTGGATGACCAATTAGATGGAAGAGATAGACAGATTTCTGGAGTCTGAATGATGGATGTCTATGCTGCCATAAGTAATGTCAGAACAAAACCCATGTATGGCTTCCAAAGACAGGCAGCAAAGAAAGAGGACATTTAAAAGAAAGGAGTCTTTTTTTTCTTTTTTTTTTGCTTTTAAACACAAGTTTACACCCGTATATGCAGAAAAAGTGAAACTACACACTGATTGATTTTTTTTGGTATCCATTTCTTAGCACGAGGAACGTGATTTGAGAAATGCCTTTGCTTGCTGTTACATCAGAACAAAAATCTTGCATATAAATTACTTTTACATGGTAGCTCAACAGGAATCAAAGAGACTGAACCGATTTTCAAACAAATTTGCCCACATCTAGGTCCTACAATTTAACAAGGGTATTTTGAGAGGACAATTGACCTCCAAAACAGCATGAAGCAGCTTGGAGGCATGATTCCTTTTTATTTTTCTTGCCAGCAGAATTGTAGCCTCTGTACAGTACAGCAACTAGAATTGACTCGAACCACATATGGGGCCTTTTTTTATTGCTGAGACAATGTCCTATTTTAGAGCCAGAAAGTAGCTAAGTAATTCAGCCCATATATTCGGATTGAAAGGACAAAATATGCATGTATTTGAATGTCACTGAACACCTGAATGTGCTTTATTTGATAGTCAATGTGGAAAGATTGTAGATCACCTCAAGCTCCAAAGAAATCTGGGCAAGCCGATCATTGTGCGAAATATAGAATCTTACAGTGGACTAAGCAAGGAAATCTCCCCAGACTAAGTGGAAAGAGAATGATATATCCCTGAGGGGGCCAAAGATATGATTTATAGCTTTATTGATGGACAGGGCTACTGTATGGCCTGTTGGAAATAATAACGGTCTGTTTCATTTAGAGTGAAGTGGATAGAGCCAGTGGTTCTGAGAAGCTCAGCTCAACTTATCCGTCAGCACAAGCCAAGCTCATAGGGTACACTAATGTTCCCACCACTGCATGACAAGTTATTCCTTTGTATTAAATACATTCTTAATGTCACTTTTACAATGAAACAGGCTTTGAGGACAATAAGGTATTGACCAAAACCTTTAAAAAAAGGTTTTTCCAAGTGTCAAAAGTGGACTGGCATGAGTTCCTTATTCATTACAACATAAGGAAGTTGCTTTTCAGTCAGAACAAGGATGATGTAGGTGTTTTGGGGGAAGTTTAAGTAGGGCTCAAAGTTCAGCCTCACCTCATTAAGGCCACAGTTCGCTGAGGTTTCCAAAGCAAAGAAAGATGAGATAGGAACCTGGTCCCTTAATTTAGGTGGAGAATAGTGAGTGGGAGCATAGTACTACACACACAAACACACAAAGAGGGGAGCATGGGCTGTTGACAGAATGATACAGTATGGCAATCCCAAGAGCCCAAAGCAGGATGTACAACAGTAATCCTTACAGGCTGAGTTGTGCTGTCACAGTCAATATGACTAAATTTGCCTTCTAGATCAATGGTCTATATCTAGAAACAAAAGTAAAAAATGCAAAAAAAAAAAATATACTGATGTATCTGAAACATTAGCTATATATACATTTTATTCAATTTATTCCAATTAAATAAATAGACTTAACTATTATTATTATTAATATTGTCATTGTTATTTAAAAATAGTAATATTAATATTTTGACCCTCTGACCATTAAAATGGTCATAACATATCCCCATCATTTTTAATTCTGTGTAGCTCTTAACCATTAGCTCCACCAAGGAGTTATATGTTTTCGCCAGATCTGTCTGTTTGTTTGTCTTTTAGCAACATAACTCAAAAAGTCACTGACGGATTTTGATTAAATTTTCAGGATATGTTGAGAATGTCACTGGGAAAAAAAAAAAACTTTTGGTGGAGATCCGAAAAAGATCCTGGATTCTGGATCACTTTGAAATCTATTATTGCAACATAGGGCCATTTTCATTCACAGGTGACGTCATAACAAAGCGACAATAAAGTGTCGCTGCCGTCAGATATGGCTGCTGATTTGCTCATCCTTCATTGTGATCAGAGATACATTACAAAAATATTTTATTTGCTGTTTCATGATTAATATATGTTGACACTACATACTATGTGGACTGACAACGGTAAACACAACAGTTATCATAACCACTGTGACTTCTCACGGTTTTTTTATTTATTGTTTCTTTCAGTGACTGGCTGTGAAGTTTGATACAAGCAAACTCTGACTTGGAAGTCTTGCTCGCCTGCCTTAACCGCCAAGGAGGTTATGTTTTTGCCAGATTTTTATTAGTATTATTACCTACCAAGGGCTTTATGTTTTCAAGACAGTTTGTTAACAACATAACTAAAAAAGGAACAAATAATTACATTTTGGAGGTGATCCGTATCATTGTCTGGATCCAGGACTGTTTCAAAGGATTCTTTATCATTGCGAGACAGTAATAACAAACTTGGCAGAGGTCTGCGCTCTCTGAGTGCTTTTCTAGGTGGTATCAGAAACTTATTACATTGATTTAAATGTAAGTTTACAGAAAAAGTGAATAAATGGTTATTTTTCTTCTGCTGATGCCATCCTGAAGAGATTTGAACCAATCAAAATTAAAAATCATTCTGACTGTGGGCAATGCGATGATGAAGATGTTTGCATGATGTTTTTTTTTTTATTAGATTGAATGTTAGATCGTATCAGAAGTGTGCCATGTAAACACAGCTACTCCTCCAAAAAGGAAATAATTTATTTTGACTTCTATCAGATATATCAGTTTAAGGCTGCTGCCTTTTCTTGTGTTTTTTAAGGGGGAATTCTCTTTATCAGCAAGACAATTAAGAATGAACTACTACTAAACTACTACTACTAAAGTATTGCAAGTAATTTTTTAACCAAAGCTAATGAGCGGTAGGGAAATAATCTCTTCACTATTCCATGGGAAGGTTTAGATTCTTCAATCACTGTCTTCTTAATTTACTGCTTTGTCATGGCGATCCTATAAAAGATAGCTTTTTTCTAACATGCATTAAGATAAGTTCTTAAAATTAGTTATTTCTGTGGCTGTATAATTAGCGGACACTTACCATTACAGGAGTGAAGGTCTAAATGACACCATATTTTATGGCAGAGACATCAGTCATTGTAATAAATCTGGAGCTGGAATAGTCACCTGGCCAGTCTTTCGCCTTGTGAAAGAAACCTGGCTACAAACACAGACTTGAGAATTTACAAGTGCACTTTCCATATTTCCAAAATCCCTGACAACCTAAAAAGGCCTGTTTAACACATCAGTACATTTTGAATTTTGCCGTGGAAAATACTGTAAAAGCAAGTCCCACATTTTTATAAGCAGCAGCTGAAGAGATCGGGAGTATGACTCAAAAAAGTAGGCTGACATTCATCTATTCAGTCATTTTAAGCATTATATGAGTTCTGGGATGTGAAACTACTGTACGGGTTTAGTTGAAGCATCCGCAGCAAAGTTAGACTGGAATTACACAAATCCCTGTTCATCAAAGCTTTTCAGATACCCTTACTGATTGACTTGATGGAAATCACAATCCTCCCACACCTTGGTTGTAAGTCATTGATCAAAAGTGTGTGGAAAAAATGCATAGATCACAGAAGAACATAAGGAAATCCTTCATTTTACAAATTTGTGATTCATGGCTTTACTTCAAGACTTTTCATCCTTTCTCTCTCACTCTCTTTCATTTTTATCCACCTTAATGCTTTTTATGAACCGTAGAACCGTGATATACTTGTATTAGTGCAAAAAATAAAATTCATCCCAAGCTTCAAAAGTACTAAGCTGAAAGTCTGTGTGCACTTTTTCCTTTAATTTGTCCCACATGAGATGCTGTCAGTGATAGTTTAGGAAGCAGCTCCATGCTAACTAGCTGGTAGCTGAAACAGTAAGGTAGAAAAGAGGAAGTGTGATGAGTTTAATCTGAATGAGAGGAAGAAGACTCATGAGACATTTCACAAGTTAAAATAAAAGATTGACAGCCAGATATGTGTATGCACGCATTTTCTTGTTAAACGTGTGTGAATAATATTTAATGTTTTTCTTTTTTTTTCTTGTTTATCTGATGAAAGGATTCTACCACATATCATTAGCTAAGTTGAATCACTAAAAAAATCACAAACAAATCTAGTTTATGACCCTTTCTGCATTCTTTAAAAAACCCTTTTATCCTCTAAAGATGCTTTAAAAGCCGTTGTAAATTCCTGTGCAGAGGCTCTAAGTCCTTATCATTGGAAGTGTGGTGATAAGCTTCAACTTAAGGTTCTGGGGCACACTTTTGACATAGAGTAATAAACATCACTCAGCATTTTGTCTATCAGTGTAAAGTACGGTAATGATAACAAGTATAATAACATAAAGTGTTGTTTTATTTCCATTTATTTCAGAATAGAATATGACTGCTTTAAAGAGGTAATGAATGACCAAAATTAAGCTTCAATTAGACTTAATTTCTTAAATTAAACTTAATTTTAAAGCAAGTGACAAGTTTATTCCCATCATTCCCATTTCATATCAACCAGGTTTTAATTTAATTTATTTAATTGCGACACATTTCTATACAGCTCAGGCTTCCGTGTAGGGTCTTCTGCTTCCCAACTCTGGTACTTTTATCTCCTCTGCCTTCTCAGCAGAAAAAAATAGGTAGTATGCTCATGTCGAGCAACTGCTTCAAAATTATAGTCCAAATCCAAGCAAAAATGTGATCTTTCATGTTGGAGCCAAAAAGAAAAAAAATCAGAAAATGGAGTTTCCGTTTGCCAGTAGACATAAAGTAAGTATGACATGTCTGCCGCATGTCCAATCAGAAACCAATCCCAACCTCCAGCTCTAAAAAAAAAAACATTATAAGATCATAACAATGGAAATCCACCAATAAACAATCTGAATGTTAAAAGCCATATTTAAACTTTATGAAATGTACTAATTACCCATTAAACACTGGAGATTGAAGGAAAAGAATAGCAGACCACAGGACAATAATTTAATGTTCAACATCTGTCAACCTTAACTGTATGATATCATTTTATCATGTAGTAAATAACTATAAAGTCACATCTGACCCATTGCTAGTTGTTTGTGTGTGCGTGTGTGCGTGTGTGTGTGTGGGGGGTGGGGGGGGGTTACAGATTCAGCTGTACTGTATTTCACCAAAGTGTAATTTGACAAACATTGAAGGAAAACTGTTCCGAGGTTTACCACAACCCAACCACTGCAAATGCTAACAGACCGCAGCAGCATGTTACAAAGTAGTTTTTCATCTTATCATATATCAAAAAAAGTGTCTTACAACCACCTCACATATCATACTGTCCCTTTTTAGTTCACATATAGTTTTTTGGTCAAGTACTAGGAAAAGAGGTAATGAGATCCTGAGACAAAACTTTTTTTATTGCTATTTCTAATACATTTAGCAAATTAACATACAGTGTTACTTCTATTTGTGGCCTTTTTATTACCATAATGTCAGGGGTCAGGGTTTTTTTTTTATTTATTTGTTTTTTTTATATATTATTTTGAACAGGTCACATGACGCATATTTGTTCTTATTCACAAAATATTCAAACACATTTAACATGTCTACATAAAAATTCCCTCTAGCTAAAGTAGCTCAATCAAATAAGATATGGTCAAAAAAATATGTCTATAAAAAACTAAGAATCAATGGTAGGAACAAAGGTTAGACACAGCTCTTCAGCCAAAAACGGAAAGTTTTGTACTTTATTAGAACGTTTTTGTTACATTAATAGAACGTGAATGTGCTACTGAACCAAAGAGAGACTAGGTGAACCAAATTATAAGATTTGCTTGAAGAGTTCAACACCAGATCTGATAGTAATTCAGTCAGATCATGTTCAAAACACTGGATAATAATAGTCGGCACACACAAATACATTTCAAAAGTGTTTTTATTCCATTCACTAAGAAAGGTCATGATTTACCAACGGTTTTGTGGTTTTCAGTGAAGGACAGAGCAAAACAACACAGCCACTCAAGGTTTAACTGGGTCTGAACTTTTTCTGTTATGAACGTTAAAATCTCAGCTATTTTGTTGACATTTATGATTTAGTAATAAAAGGGGATTCTCCATCATATTCCAACATTCAACTAAAGGATGGCAATTTTATGCTAAAAACCCCCCTCAACACATCTATCTACATGTTAAAACATAAAGTTTTTCCCCCTAAAAGACACTTTCTAAAACTTTCTGTTTCCGTCCACAAAACTCCAATAGACAAGTAAACAAAAGACGTGATCACGCTGAAAGACATACCAAAAATTAGTCATCAAAATAACCATGTTCATGTTTATGGCTTTTACTGGTGTAGGGTTCATCAAACCAGTGCAAAGCTGTGCTCTGAAAAACATTTTTTTTCATACTAACTACTATTATTATAAAAAATCAACTACAATCATTTGAAACCTCGTAAATCAGTTTACTAGCTGGCGTTCTAGTATCAACATTTCTGCATGTGATCACGCAAACCTTCAACCTGGAAGCAATCCTGCTTTCCTGTTCTATCTATCATAACATCATTTAACATATCTTTGAAATACACTGTGCTAAATTAACCTGGAACCATATTTGACTGGCAGTGACCACAAAAAGTTAAACAATTTACAATTAACAGATAAATCAAATGATGTGAGATAAGAAGCTGACATCTTTCATAACATTAGTCATTCAAGCCTGTCTCCCTCTAAGCCATCCTTTGTTTCCTTAATGACGAGTTTTCTGTTTTGCATCCAGGTACAACGTTTCATGGCTGAGTGTCATGAGGAGGAATTTGAACAGTATTATTGATGTGTGAGAGGTCAGGTTGGGGAGTTGATCTCTTGCCAGTCAATACAACCTGTCTGCCAACAAAGTCATCTGCTCAGAGTTGTTTCTCTGTCTGGGCAGATACTGCAGCCTCCCACCCTTACTCTCTTCCAGATGCATGCGTGCACACACACACACACACCACACATCATTCACCTCCCAGACCTCAGAGTAGTTAATCAATGGCAGGGTATGCCTAACCAATAAATTATCTAATGTATTTGTTACTTTTTGTTTGAGGGAGAATAACACTTAAGAAAAAGGCTTTAAAAAATAGTATCTTAAAAATTTATGAGCTAGAAGGAGAAAATGCTGCATATAGGTGTATAACTCAAAATAAAATAGTGTTTTTTAGGGTGCTACCACATACCTATTATATGAAAGAGGGAGTCTTGTTGACAGGAGGTAATAATATGTATAAACGGCTATCTTTACTTGTATTTTACAATGTCTGCTGCCTTGTAGAAAAGGCAAAAGAGGAGTAATGATTTATTCTCGTCTAACACATCATAGACACATTGTCTGGACTCCTGCACACCACTGTCCCCCTCATCTCCTTGCTGTTTCCTACAGGCCACCTTCTCTCTCCCTCTTCTCCCAACTTCACTAGAGGTCTTCCGAGGTATTGTTTAATCCATGTTTATTCCATCCACAGCATCAAACTCATCTCATAAGTAAAGAAATACTATATGTCCAATTTGTGATACCTCCTATGCTGTGTTCCAAAGCGGCTACCATTGTACCTCCAAACCACCGTGACTGTTTAACCATCACACCCCCCTCCCCCCTCCCCCCCATCTGCTTTTCCTGACGGAGACCACACATTTCACGGAAGAGAAAAGTCAAGGGGATCACACGGGAGGTAAGGCATCTTGGTGGATTCCAGGCCTGTGAGCTAGCTCCTGTCTTAGTCTGATTTCAGAAGAGTTATGGTAGGGTCACAACCCCCTGGAGGTCTATGAAGAACTGCATTGGAGGCAAGTATCTCAGCCATATGCCTTTTGGCCGGCCAGCTTCACTTCTGGGATTATTACTGCATCCAATCATAAAGATCTGTAGCAACTACATGTCTTACAATAACCCAAATATCACTTTTAGTACAGGCACCATAAAGCCCCTGCAATCAACATCCTCTTAATCAAAAACTGCAAAGCAAAATATAAATTGTGTTGGAAAACCATTAAGGCACTTTAAAGTCTTAGTGCAAGCCAAACTAACATACACTGGGAGATATTTGATACCAGTGGTGCACAAACAGAGCTAATGGTTTCATGGTCAGATGTTAAATAGACAGAAAGCCAACAACAGTGGGGTTCAGAGAAACAGAAATGGGAAGTAAGTCTTACAAGTAGCCGGGCAGCTCAAATTTGATGAAAAGCCTTTTTTTTTTAAGCTGACTTTAAATTAATTTAAAATGTTTTTTTTATTTATCTTATCTAAATGCAACAAAATAATTTAGTTTTTTTCACATAAAATAATCTAATGTGCAACATGGTAGCACAACACTTCCTCTCAATAGTACACAGGACATAGATATAAGTTTCACTGTGTGTGAAATGCAGTGAGCCACGACAAGATACACATTGTAAATTAGTTACTTTTTGACTGTACAATGAGATCAAGTGCAACGTGATGCTTCATATTTGGATTCCATTTCCTATTAAATTTCTTTAAGCCACTGACAATAACAACAAAACAAATGAGCTGCATATTTCTGCCTATAAATGTTGCTGTCTTTTGTTAGCTGGCACTTTTAAGAGCTTTGTGCATTGGTCAGTTGTGGCTGTTTTTACTAAATAGCAGGCATACAAACAGCATTCAAGACCTAACGATTACTGACGTAAATGAGGTGCCTCCTCTGTTTTAATTGGACAGCAACCATGTGGTGAATAGGGACAGCTGCTATTAAAGAGTAAGACAGCTGCTTAAGGCAAAGTTACAGAATAACTTACCTTGGTTCACTGCTGTATATTTTTAAGAAGTAAAATAAAAAACTTCCAAACCCCATCACCTGATTTATGCAGCCACAAAAAATAGTCCTTTCCGAACCTATTGGCTCTCTAGTTTCTGCCATTTTTGTTGCAGTTAGCAAACATAATATTAATGTATTTTACAGAGAAATAAACATTGAGTAAGACTGGTCACTGAATATCCACTCCTAAATCACAAAGAAAACTAGTAGCTGCATCCATTTATCTATGAAATGGTTTGCAGCACTTACAAGCAAAGTTTTTATATGGGTACTGATGTTTAAATTCACTTATGCTGGAAAACTACTAAGACAAAGTGACAAAGGACCCCATCACACAGAAACAACATGAAGTTGATTATTAACAGACTATGTATTCATTTAAAATATTTTTGCAGCACCTAGCTTAACAAGTTAGCTTAGTCTATCCGTCATGGGGTATCATTTCAAGAATTAAAAGGTGTAGATCAGACTAAGTCTTTTAGCCAATAAATTGGATAACTGTTTGTATAACGACCAGCAACAAAAACAAATAACGTGTGACTGAAGTAATGTCCAAAGATGCTTAGTGGCTCTCTGTGGAATGCTGTCTTTCTTTGCTCCATTCTGTTTGTTTTGTAGCCATTACGACCACTTAGACAGACAGGGTACTTTGTTTCCCTTATCTTTAGGAAAGCTAAAATGTATAAGTGTTTTAAGGATCTGTTCAGCCTTGGGTTTAACTCCTATTGCCATGTTTACTTGTGACAGTGATCAAAGATAGATTGTTTTTGAGGGAGCAGTTGTAAAAGGGGCTACAAACTTCAGCCTATAAGAGACTTTATGGTTTCATTTTAACAACAAAAAGACAAAAGGCATATGTCAGCGCCAAGGGCTGCTCTGACAGGTGAGCACATGGAAGAGACATCCAAACAAAGCATGTAGTGAGTGATGGCAACAGATAATGTCTTCAGTAGGGAGAGGAATATATGCCATGGCTGCTAGTAAAGAGGCAAAAGCCATGTCAACATGGCCAAGCAACTGTTGTTGCTATGGTAACAGGTGAGCAGTGTACTGCAGTGTGACGAGCAGATGTACAGTAAAATAGGAATCCATTCCCTTTACTGAAGACAACTGACTTGTAGAAGCAATAGCGAAGTGAAAAAAGAAAATAGAAGCATGAAAGAATTGCTGAAATGCCTGCTACTGAATAATGTTGTGTCATCTTCAAGCCTCTGTAATATAACACAATTTACTTTCATGCACATTTACACTTGTATGCACAGTTGTGTTACTTAGAAATAAAAATATTTCACATGAAATGTAAGAAAAGACTTTTTAATCTACCTTCATAAGAGACATTTTAATCATGATTATCACTTTAACTCAATGTGTACATTCAACATTTCTAATCTTTTGAAAGGGGTTAGAAACATTTTTTACATAGAAAAAGATCAACAGGTGGC
>JBAMIG010000003.1:9741471-9761496 GCA_037177335.1 Kiunga ballochi
TATATATATGTAATGTGTGTGTGTTTGAGAATCTGCATTTCACTTACAAATGGCAGGAGTAGCTTTAAGTCTTAACCTGTCACAGCTTGATGGCATTGATAAAGATGGAGGATGACAGGAGGTGTGCCCTGACAAGTTAATTCACTGAGGGGACAACCATGTTTACCAGCCTTATTAACTCTATACTGAGGCATATGCCACTTGTTTGAGCAGGAGAGTTTCTGTGCAGATGGTATTCTTTGAAAATCATATTCTACTACTCAGGCATGTAAACTCCTATTAGCACTGGTTGTGAGTTTAAAGCTGTGGATAAATAAATATCAGTATTAAGCACCAGAATCACTGTAATTTGAATTGATTGAATTTAAAAATTCAGCTTCAATTGTTCTCTACTACTAAAACAAATGCCATCCCAGTGTGCTTAGAAGTAGTCTAGCTTCATAGGTTCTGCCATGCCAACTCTTCTTTACATGCAGCAGATAACTTAGCTCTGCTGCAAGATTAGACTTTGGGTTCATTCAAGCTCAACGCAGAGAAGAGATACAGAGATTTTGTCCTTTCTTGAATAGATTATGCATGGAATAAGGAGAAAAACATGAAGAGACTGCCAAAGGCAAACCATCAAAAGAAGATGCATAAAAAGTTGAGGACAGCGACAACTTGCTGTTAAAATGGCAGGAGCATCTGAAGAGAAGCTGTGTGTCCACAACTACAGCCAAACAGTGTCAAAACGTGGAAAAGACCTCAAAACTCAGCACTGCCCATTGGTGGATGAATTAACCAAGTAACCATGGAAATATAAAGGATGCATGGAAGTGGCAACATATGACAACATGACATATAAAGGCATGTGACGATGTCCCTATTTACATACTTGTGGAGGCATAAATAGACATTTTGTCCCTTCTGTCTGTATTTATACCCTACAAAACTATTACCAGGTCAGACCCATGTGAATGAAAATGACTGTTTTACATTTAATCAAACTCTAATCTTATTTCTCTGTCTGCTTACAAGAAGACATTTTTTACCTTTCTAAAAGTCTGCAGAGTTTTGCAACCTAACATCCTATTTTAGTGATCAGCACTGATAAATGGAATAGATAAACTTACTGGCGCTCTCCTGACATGAAAAACTTGCTTCCCCTTTCCCTGTATCGCCTGTGCGCCAGACTAATCATCATATGTCCAAGAGACAGACATGAGCAGGAGCAATCATGAGCTCTCCACCTTTTTCATCATGAGTTATCCGCCTCTTGATCTGATTTGATAACTGGAAAGAATGGCTACTACCGTTTTAACCAATGACGATCTGTATAACCAAAAGTTGTAACCAATGATGTGTCTTTTCCTTGTTCTTACTTCCTGCTTTATATACCTAAGCCCAAAGGGTTGAAGGCCAGAACGAAGCTTCGTCCTCTTGTGTGCTCAGTAAATTTATCTCTGTAAGATGACTTTGACTTGGCACCAGTTTGTTTCTCCCCACAAAGATTTTACCAGCACACCCACAGCTATTTAACACGACATCTTACTATGGAGTTTGAATGCAGTTTGTTTATTTCAACATCATCCAATGTGTCATGTTGAAAAAACGTCATGCAGTTATTGCTTTTAATAATTAACTTACTGTTTCAAAGCTGACTAGATGCATTCCTAAAGTAACTTTGATCATGCAAACATCATTTGCACGCAACCAATTCCTCTGCTAGTCTCCAACAGGACCAGCTATGGTTGCAAGGGAAAATGCAATCCAGCTGAAAACCACCAACATAATGGATGTCTGTTCACTTACCCTGACCACATTTTTCCTCTGACACAACCTTGCACCTTCTCTAACATTTATCCCAAAGGAGCAATTCATTGTGTCAGAGATGTTTAATATAAGCAATCTACTAACCCGCCTGGTTTACATCTCCCTAGCCACTCCTACACTAATGTCCCTACAAGCAAACGGGTCAGTGGTAGCCACATGGCTAGAAAAATTAGTCTGCTTAAATGAACAAGGATTGCTCTCTGTCTTGTTTCCACTGAGATGCCCTACAGCAAGACAAGGATACCAAATCACTCCGGTAGGAGCTCCTAGCTTTTGAAACAGCTTGTGCAAAATGTTTCAGCGTGTGCAAAGCATATCAACCTTCCGCTCATCAAGCATGCTTTTAACTGGAACTGAAAGCGGAGCAGGGATCTGGGCTGTGGCTGCAATGGGACGAACACCAACCTATCTCAGAATAAGTGCTGCTGGGACCACAGCCAGACAAACTGGACAGGGACTAAAGCGGGATGCGGCTGGGATGAGGCTGAAGTTAACCACAGCAGGGAAAACAACTAAAGCATTCCCATCTATGTATTTAGTAAGTTTCATGAGATAGATTTTTTTTTTTAAATACATTTGCAAATTTCTATTTACATCGTCTTCTGTCTAAAGATAAACCAAAAACAATTAATTAAATCATTTTCTTCCCCTCTCTGGACAGTTACTCTAAGTTACAGAAGAAGTAAGGAAAGTAAACTTCATTATAGGCAGTTTTACATTAAAAAATGGAAGCGGAAATCAACATTTTGCCTATGAAGAAAGATAAACAAAATGATTCTTCAGAATAAGACAAACCAAATTTCATTCTTTTCCACAAATATTGCATTTCTGTTTTAAAAGACTCAAGCAAAATATTTAACAGTTTACAAATGAAATCTCCTGTCTTGTTCAATAGCTTGTCTTTGAGCTGTTTAATCTGATTCACAGCGGTGATGAGTTTCTCCACGTGTAATGTCGGGCAGGATGAGGGTTTCAGACAGCCCATTAAGCGCTTCAATTAGACGTGCTGGTTCTCACCTCCTCCTTACTCCCTGTGAAATGGACTTAACTCTTCTTCAACGCAGCTGCACACAGCGTCAGACACACGCTTATGTGAACAAAAAAAAAAAGAAAAAACACCATTCAAGGCACACATCTGGTGCTGATTGCTTGACACCTTCAAAAAAAAAAAAAAAGGAGAGAGAAAAAAAACAGCACATGTTTCTTTATAGCCACAGGCACAACCATGTCTCTCTTGACAGCCTAGCAAAGGGTCCTTAAATCATTTGGTAGCAGAGAAGTCCTAATCCAGAGAAAGGGTGGCAGGTAACGTATTTCTACAAAGCGCTGTGTTTCTATTCAGTCTCCCGTTAATGTTTCACATTAGCATTGGGAGGACAGGTGGCGGCGACTGGTCAGAGAAAGGATAGCAAGTGGATTTTTTTTCTTAAGGAAATAGACCTTGAGCAGGACAAACAGGAGATAAAGATGGCTGCAAATGAGGTGTTTTGAAATCAAGCTTTAACAGGAAGCTGTTCAGAAGTGCCCTCCACCTACCTAACAAGAGTCCAAGTGTGTAAGGAGTTTAACAGACTTCTTTTGTCAGCTGGGGGATTAAGGGTAGTGGATTCTTTGTGCTACTGCCTTGCTACAATTAAAAGACATAGTGTTTAGAAGTGCTATGTTCCTATTGATGAAGCAGATGCTTTCTAAGACATATGATTCGGTTTAAACATGAATAAGTGACTATTTGTTAAAGAAGAATGACTAGATTACTTCTTGCAAAGTCACAGTAAATAGACAGTCTAGACAGAATTTAAATATGTGGCTATTTGTAAAGAACAAAACATTGAGAGTGTTGTGATTGGAAAGTTGTTCCAAGGTTAAAACATTTGATCTCTCAGGCAATAGATTTTCATCAACATACAAGACATGCTATGACTTTTGTGTTTTAAGCACACAACATGGTGCTGCTTTAAATTTTTGTTGTGAGAATACTTGTATAAACATTGCTTATTTTCCTTTGTTTTTGATTTAGACTGGAAGCCTTTCTCTTATTGGTCCTTTGGAATTTAAGCATCAGAAAGCTTTTCTTTGATGCTTTCATGTTGGTCCTCTGACTTGTAAGGGGCTTATTCTGACCTTATAGCTGTTTACTCACACCTTAAGCCCTGTCAAGCCAGACTTAGCTGATTTACATAATTCCTTAGCGGAGCAATAGCATAGAGAAACTTTAGTAGAGCTTGAATGCAATGTTTTTTTTAGGTTAGGAAGATGTTTTTGCAGTTATGACTGAAGTCGACTAATCCAAACAATTAAAAGCACTTAGTTGATTCGTTATGGGAATTGCAAATTGTGTAAATGCTAGGTTTTGTGGACTTTTGAAGCCATTATTGTACAGTAAGAAAACTGGAAAAGGGGTCAGAAAGATAGGGTGCATGCTGCAAACTGTCCAAAGCTGGATTCAAACCTGGACCAGCAGCATGAAAGACTTATCTTTGTGGTGGGAACTCTTCCACCAACCCCACTGAAGGGAAGTGCAACATTTCTGTGATGGCTTAGTGAGTCCTACTTGTGCTGGTATAACCATGGTACAAGCTGTGCAACCCCATATAACAACTTTGTTGTCCAGTGAAACCCTGCATTGAAGCACTACTCTGTTACTTGTGCTGTAGGCGTACTGCAAATGCACATGCAAGCAAAAATTTATTGAGTGGGATTAACCTTATTTTTAGTAACACCGGTGCGCCTGACATTTCACAGGTCTAGATGAAGGAAAACAGACACAGGACACAGCTTGTAACCAGAGGAGCTGGAGCATTTATTGCTGAAGCTTGTAGCAATAACTGTACATTCATCACTAAACGGGCAGTTTACAGCTAACTTTTTTCTGCTATGATGGAAGGCCTCGCTCTCACTCAGACATGCATCTACCCACAGCACTGTCCATCTCTTGCTGTTGCTCCATCACCTTATAAATTCTCACTTCATAGCCATTCTTATAACACAGCACTGTAAATAATTCACAATTTCCATATAGTGAAACATAACTGTACAGTAACAGCTGACACATTATAATATCAATCAACTTTGTGCTTTATTTCAGCTAATCATTCATTCCTTTTTCCATACCACTTAAAGCAATACTCCCAGTCACTGCTAGAGACACTTTAGAGTGATCAACTAACCTAATATCCATGTGTATCCAGTTAGAACTTGGGCATATATGGGGACAAAACTGGGTTGATTAACCCAGCAACCTTTTTGCTGTGAGGTTGCAGTGCTAACCTCTACACCAGTATGCAGCCGTCCAACTAATCAAGTAATAAATTATTCATTCATGGCTCTGATGTAAATCCCTGCACTCAAACAAAGTTTAAACTAACTCAAACATTTGCCAAGTGAAATATCAATTTCCGCAAAACTGTAGTTGCTGCCATGTGAATACTAATGTTAATATGAGCGTCTGTGTTTTCACACTCTACCAAGTAGTGCAGATGAACAGATTCCAGATGTTTTTTTTACTCCAATCAAAGTTATTTCCAGTAGAATTATAAAGATTGCTCCATTAAGAGACACAATACTCTCCTGGATCTCTTTAAGACGCATCTTAGTCTAAAATTTAGATCTGAATGAAATGTGAAAATCTTAAAATAGAAGAAAAACAGAAAAACTAAAAGAAATATGTATTATTTTTATGACAGGACATTCTAGGTGCAGGGGTAACAAAAAAGAAAATACTCGCTTTAGGCCATCTTCGCCCTAACCTTATGTTCACACCTCCTCATGACTAATCCAGCTTCCAGCCTCCGGGTTCCAAGTTAATGCTGTAATTCCCAAAAAAAAGCCTGCCGTCCAACACTCCAGGTGTCAAGTTTGAAATAGTGGAGGCAGAAGTATTTATATGATCGTGTGCATGTGTGGTACACATAAAGAAAGGAGACGCAAAATAAGCATGTCGGTATCTGTGAAACAGAGATTAGGACGTGCCCACGCCTAAAATCTGCCAGGAGGAAGGAAACAATACAGGTCTCAGTTTTATGTTTCTCAGAAATAGAAGATATTACTTCAGGCTCCAACATCAAAGGAAATAATTTTGGCATAATGTGCTGTTTTACTGGCTATTATGAAAGAAAGAAAAGTTAGGTCACATGCTGAAATGACACAAAGCCTTTCCATTTTGCTCAGTGAGGCAAGTTAAAGCTGTAAGTCAAAACAATTGCCATTGTGTTAAAACTGCTGTATTCAGCATGGCCAGAGGACATTCAGCATTCAAGTATTTCAATGATTTCTTTTATGTATTTATCTTACTTGGTAGCAAGAATGCATGATATACCTTTCTTTGATATTAGACGTCACATGGGGAAGTTTTACAGATGGTGTGTATGGGCATTTAACTGAAGTCATCCTATTCTGTCACTCTGAACCATGCCAATTTCAGAAAGCCATGCAAGCCCCGGGTCCACGCCTCTGCCAGTGTCCCACAAATGAGGACGGACCACTAATCCAAAACATCTCTTTTTAATAATTCAAAGCAACAGGGTCCTTAATAGTACACCCTTTAACTTCAACAGGCACTACAGGGAAGCACTATGCCTGCCTGACCACTAAAAAGAACTAAACCATTTTTAAAGGAGAGCAGCTTTAAAGTACTCAGATGGTTGTAACCAGGCTGGGGCGTTACCACAGCTTACAAGTAACTGTACACTTTTTGGGGTTTCTTTCTTGCTGAGGCCACCCAAACCATCCTTTTTTTTCTTTACTATACTATAAGGCAAGTTTAACAAAATCGATCTGCAATCTGCTGTTCTTTGTTTGTTTAAAGGTTCTTCTAAATCTAATAGCTAATATTTAACATAACAAAAAGGTATGGAGCCTTTTACTGCAAAATAATTTCTTATACCACATTAAAACTACATCAAGTAATCGGCTTTATTAGGCTTTTTTCAAGACCAGGATTATTAGCAAATAAAACCCATGTCAATCTGATGACACACTTTTTTACAGCCTCACAGCAGGAAAAACCCATGCCAAAACACTTGTTCCTCATTTAGCTGTGCCCCCGTTTCCTTACAGCATCTCTTTGTCTACTAACGTTTTTATAGTGTTTACGTGAAGCTACCAATACTGTGGTTTGAAGTCCAAAGCTTGGTGCCATTAAAATCATGGCTGTCAATGGCTTGGTTTTATCAGAGTGCTGCAATCTACTGCAATTCAAGAAACACGATGTGTGGTATACACCACATTAACATGCCTTTATTGATGCTTGTATCATTTGTGGGGGGAAAGAATCTATTCTGACTATAATAATATTATTGTGCATGTTTAACCCTATCATATAACAGATATTTCATTTAATGGTCTCAACATCTTTGTATTGATTTCACAGGCACTGCAGGTCTCTGGAGATTCTAAGCATTTACTACAGGTTTTCCAGCTGCCCTCCCAAATGATCTATTATTATTCCTGAAAAACCTCTGCAAAGGAAAAGCATGGAAAACATCGTCATTTTACCATCCCTTCTTAGATCTCAGATTCCTGTTTTGTCATCCACATGAGCCCAGTCCTGTTTTGTGACTCCTGTTTCATTGTTTTACTTGTTTTACTGAGCCCAAATGACATGTAGCCATTTCTTTGGGAAGTTTAAAACAGAATCATAGCCATTGGTTTTAGAAATAGTATTTCCTACTATATCTTTTCAAAAGCTTTGAAATTAGAGTAAAATAACAATGAAACTGTGGGTTGAAATAATATGGAAGCAAGATGTCATAATAACACAAGCTCTCACTGGTGAGTGGCAGATATCACTGATTGCTACCTCCAGTAGATCCATTCCCAGTCAAGTGATTATGTAAATACGGGACAGCTTTCCCCGCACAAAGGGTACGTTTATCATCAGCTTTGCTGAATGTGAAATGACTTTGATAAAGTGTCAATTGATGGAGCTTCCTAAACTCAATCGTTGGATCCTAATCTTTGCTGAGTCTGGGTTATTGATTTTGGTGTGGTTTTCCCAGGTACAATGATGGCAGTAAAATAGAGTCTGGGAAGAAGAAAAAGATGTGCACCATCTAGACATCTATCGCCAACCTAAATAAAATCTATGTGAGTTCTGATGCAGACTGTAAAATTACAATTATTCTCAAAATCAAATCTTTTATTTTGTTTTTTCATCTTGGACCATTTGTTTTCTGACATATTGTTGGTTCCTTGTAAATTCCTAGCTTATTTGATTTAGGCTGCATCAAACATAGCAAGCTAAAAAGCAGTCAACATAAATAGATCAATTGATATTGATTAATTGAACAGTTGGTCCAAGCCGTGTAATTAGTTTCTGTTACTGTACTAAACCAAGTTAGCTATCCCAGTTCTAAGAAACCGCATGGCCCAGTACATGTCACTGAAAAAGAGTGTTTATGACACAAGATTGAGAGAAATCATGAATGCATATCGCTATCTTTTTATCTGTTCTGTTTTAAATTATGACTCAAATATAATGCGCTGGGGTCTGATTTTTATATTCTGAAACACAACGTAAGAACTGGAAAGACTTTGCTGCCTTTGGGACAAGCAGAATCTCACTCTGATCTTTTACTGACCTGGATTCACAATTGTCTGCTCTTGGCAAACGGTTGTGATCCCCTTGGAGTTTTGAACAATTATCGTTCATCTTTTTAGGCGAAAGGTAAAGTCAACCGAACTGTCATCTCTATTTGGGGGTTTGACTCTGCCAAACAATCTGGGTTAAGCACAGCTTGTGCCCTCTGGTTGTGCACCACCTCTGGGATGACATTTCACAGAAACTGCTTGGGAGAGGAAACAGTCATTATATTGTATGCGTGTTATAAAACATGGAGAATAAAAATAACAATTCATAAAAATTTACCATGACAACCACTAATTTGCTGTTCTAAATTAATTATTGAGGCTTAACATTTCTCTATAATTAGACGAGCAGAAGCAATGCACTAACAATGTGATTACCCTGCTGTTGTTTTGACATTCAGATACAAGGTTCGTCACTTCTTAACCTTTAATCCTGAACTCTTTGTTATTATAACAATTTATTCAGAATTAGTCTAATTTTTCTACAAATGTTTTGTTCATAATAAAATTGTGTCATCATTTATGTAGCTAAACTGCATCAAGTTTAAGGGTCTTGTAGTTTAGCTTTCAAGATTTTGCATTTGTGAATGCAATTTCCAAATTAATTTAGGAAAATGCAGGATGAGTGCCAACTCTACAACCAGAAAAAGTCAGAGCCAAAGGCCAAATCATTTAATTGCCTTGTGTTAATTCCCTATTCTCTAAGCTAATGCAATTACTTGTGAATAGAAACTATCACACTTGAGGACACAAAAAGTCATTCTCTTCTGTTACTATGCCTCCCTGTTTTTTAAATGTCACACCCCGCACTAACTTATTGCATTTATTCATAAGGTTTTAAATCTGCAATTAAAAAAGATATTTTTCTTTTTTGTTTTTTTTATCATGCAGCAATAATGAAAGGCTGTATAAAGCATTGAAATAATAAGTAATATTATGATAAACTAAATGTGTACACACACAGGTATTAAAAATAATTCAGACATAGAACCTGATCCCTTTCTGTTGGTTGTGACCACATCATCAGTACAGAATAACAATCATCAGATAAACTTAATCCAGTTGCTGCTAGCATTTTAGCTGGAGTGTTTGCTCTGTTTGGGTTGTCTGATAAACCTGTTAGGGTCAGACAAGGAGAGACTGGATTTTTGTCTGAAGTATGCTGCCAACAGCAAACAAGCTGCACCCAAAGGGAAGGAAGTAAATGTTATTGGCTTTGGGTAGTGAGACTAGATGTTACACACACTACTAAAAATATAACTACAAAGAAACGCAAAAACCAGCGGTCCATCTCGCAAACTAAGATGCTAGTTTCCTTCGATAAAAGATGGGGGATGGGTTTTGCTGGTGGACAGACGGTGTGGGCCTGAGAGGAAGAATAGAGGAACGGAAGACATAGATGGATAAAAAAAAACACAAGGCAGATGTCACATGGGTCCAGAGTTGCTGATAGATATGATGTATAGCTCAGCACACAGACAGTGGCTCAGGTGGAAAAGGCTTCCTTTTGTGATGCAGATGACAACACAATCAGCCCCGCTTTGTCTCGGACGATGGGCTCTGCTCCCGGGGACATTGAGAGATAGACACTAATCCGGTGGGTTTCTGTTCTCCAGGCAGACTCATAAAAGCAGTGTCACAGTACCTGGGGTGTGTGTGGATGTGGCTCTCTGAAACGAGGTCTGACCTCTCTCAGGGTACACTCTCCCTCCTCCTCTTCCTTCTGTCTCTATTTCTCTGTGCATCTTAGCCCTGAATGGTGACTGAATATTAGAAACGCCATGTTGTTAATGTGAATGACTCACATTCATACAGAGGGTGTGACATGACTGGAGGCCATCCTGGAAGGATCAGCCCAGCGCTGAAAGCGCTGAATTCCATTAAGATACAGGTATCATTAGAAACTAAAGGCTTGAGAAGATGAAGACATACACAGACAGGATTCAAGGATTGTGAAATAAAAACACTGCACAGACAATTCAGACAGAAAATGAGGCTTAGGAAGAGCCATTTTGATAGTGAACTCTATGAACAATGTCTGGAAATACGTTTCATTTCCCCCTAATGACTTTCAGTCCCAACAGGTTTGGATGAATCTGGCTCTCCATAATAAATATGACTTACCCAGAGACTGTGCAATGCCAATTAAGATGTGCTAATTAAGATAACAGGATATAAGAAAATCCTTGATCTAGATTTCAGTGTGAGATACTATAAAGGTTACAGAGAGGTAAAGGCAAGAAACAAGCTTCTACCACAACTATCTCTATTTTCTCTTTTAGTATCAGCAAGAAAAGCAAATGCAAACTTATTCAAAAGCAAATTTAATCAGTATTAAATTTAAAAAATTAACGACACAAGACATGGTTACAAATTATGTGCCTGACAACGTTGTTCTGTATGCATTTCATTCCCCAAACACATTATTCACTACAGCCAGCATTGTATTTGCTTAAGCAGTTTAAACCAGCACTTGTAAAGTGGGACTTTAAAAGAATAGGTTCTGTTAACAATGAAGCTCAATTCTAATGGCTTTAATCATATTTAAATAACAGTTTGACAGATACATTTTATTAAATCCTACCCAGGTCATTTTTATATGTAGTCCTAAACTGAATACATGTCAGATCTGTGTCAAAGTGACCTTAGTCTGAAAAGTCATGACCCATTTTATTTGACTTTGACGTCACAAAAGTGAGAGAAGCATCATCATTATGTGCTGGTGGAGATGGAACCTGGCATGATAATCATGCTGGATTACATAGATGCGCCTAGCTAATGGGAAAAAGGGATGATTTGGACTTTATTAGTATTTGGCGTGACAATTCTGCCCGTACCAAACTTGAAGATTCACACCATAACAGGGCTGAGTTTTAATGAATTTTAAGAGTATACTATATATATATTATATACTTTATATACTATAAAGAGAGTGCTTTTGTCAGTGTTTTGACATTTTGACATGTGGCACCCTATATACACACACACATAATATAAATATATATACACACATATAAACATACATCTTATCTTAATTGTGAAGCCTTGTAAGAGTGTTTCACACCTTGCACTTATTGCAGGAAATGTTCTTGCCATCCTGATTACCACTGCAGCCAGTGAAGGAGATCTCTTTGCTGGTTATGATGATGAGGATGATCTTCATCTCCTTTATGCAAAGCAATTTCACAACCAAAGTGGCAAAATATTTCAACCAATAAATAACGTGATGATGGAACGGACTGGCCTGTATGCACAATTACTTAATTGCATCAATCGGTGGTTGTGGGGTCAAGATTTTACTGCGATATGTACACAGGTCACCGGTCATGTTTAGTAATCATCCTAATGGGTTCGGGTGTTTGTAGTTTGGTAAAATGGGCCCCGTGCAGAACTGTGACAGACGGACAAACTTGGCTGCGGTGTCGGCACACATCCCTCTGGACAGTGGGATATTCTTCTGCACCAAAGGCCATTGTTAATATTTATAGTCTCCATGTTCTTCCCTTTTACTTATTTTATTCATGTCAAATTATGTCAGCCATGTAATACTCTGCAAAAGTTTATAACTTCGGGGCCACGTACAGTTCACACTTTAGCATGATGAAGGCCATATTAAAATGATTATCTGAACACACACACCGCAATTTAGTTTTTTTTAAAAGAGCGTATTCGGCCGTTTTGTGCTCGTAGCCTAAAAGTAGCATTTTAATAAGACAGATTTGATTACTTAGTAAACGATACAAAAGCAGTCTGTCATGCCAAAACAATTTGTGTGCATAAACCAAGCAAGCAGTTCAACATAATGCTGGGGACAAACTTCCCAAACAAGTGATTTTGTGACACAATTATACTCAGTGGCTTGTCAGACTTTAAGCTTTCTTTATTCTTAGTCTGGTTTCCTTTCTGTTTGATTTCTTTGTTATTTGTGTGTGTTATAAGAAACCAACTCTATTCAGTAGCTGACAGAGAAGAGCAAGCATCAATCGTAATAAGTGAGTTACTGCTGAGGACTATGAATTATTCCAGCATTTTCAACCCCGGTCCTCAAGGAACACGTGTTTTAGTGGTTAACCCTATTTTACCACATCTGACTCAAATGAATGGCTCAATATTAAAGTTGCAGAGAGCTTAATGAGCAGGTTAATGAAACTGAATCAGATGTGCTGGAGTTGGAAGAAACCAAAACATGCAGGGCAGTGTTCCCCGAGGACCAGGGATGAAAAACGCTGAATTATTCTATGTAAGTATGTACTGTACCTAAAATGGCCCACAGTTTCTGTGCAGTATTAACATATAGTATTATCAACCATGTAAAAGTATTCATATGCAGAAGAAACTTATTTCATCTAGTACTCTGAAACTCCATCCATCCATCCACCCATCCATCCATTTTATACCGCTTATTCCCTAAACGGGGTCGCAAGGGGGCTGGAGCCAATCCCACTTGACATTGAGCGAGAGGTACACCCTGGACAAGTCGCCAGTCCATCATAGGGCCTGGTCTGAAACTCACTTGTGAAAATCCTGCAATCTTGGATTAGTGGATATAGTTTGTTTTTCTTGGCCAGGAAGACAGTTGATAACTGCACAACAACTATCTTATAAAAATTGTTGTTTATGTTTTGTTAAAATCGGCCTTTGTGGGACACTGAAGCTCAAAATTAAGACATTTCTAACACAACAAGAATGGACCAACTTTAAGCAACAGGTGAAAGTGGTTCAACTTCCAAATGCAAAATTTGGAGCTTCGGTAAACACTCAGAAACCAGGTTACACACAAGTAGTTATAACTCAAATTCACTAATACTGTGTACAAAGAAATGTATTTGCTACAGGTAACAATGTGAACCATGTGAGTTTCTTTATCTTTTCACATCTCAATAGATTTTTGCTTTTTTGGTTGATATTTTGCATGTATTACCACAGGAACATACGATAAAATACATAGCACAAATACAGATAATGAGCATACTGGTAAAGTGGAGAGTCCTTTTCTGATACCAAACTAGATTTTAGGTGACTTATTGCTTTTGGGCATATTGTCAAAAGTAGTCCTTTGTTGTGACTTCCAGACTAGTTTTGCACATTAATGATCATCACATCAGCCCTTTTCTTAATCCCTTAGCAAGTCTTTCAGCAGTTCAACCAATGAGAAAACAAGTCTCCCAAAACTTTTGTTTTCCCATCATAACTTTCTCCCCCACTCTTAACTAAAACCAATTTTTACTTATAAAATATGCAAAACTAACCAAGAAGTGTTCCAAGATTAAGAATGACATTGATCGTGCCAGGTTAATCTTTAAAAAATGGAAAAGGGAACATGTGATCATTGTATTAACTTCTAAATAAATATGTAGTTGTCAGTTACCAGCCTTGTCTTGAAGGCATTTAGACACATATTGAAAGATGTGAAACACCTGTTGACTCTGAAAATATTTTCATTTCAGATAACATCAAGAAGCAGCCATACCTGACCATCTGGTCCCTGTAAGCTAATCAGGCCTGATTTTAAACCAAAACGACACCTGTTCTTATTTAGAAAAGATAAAATAAAGGACCCTTAAACCCAGTAGACCCAAAGAATATGAATAATTTTGATACAGAGCAAGAGAAAGAGTTATTGAAGTTCAAAACTTTCTGTAGAAAACTTAAGCACATTATATACTTCACTGTATCGACCACTAAACTGCTATGTGCTAGCGCTTCTGTCATGAGACACAGTTGGCTATTCATATTGAAGTTTAGTAGGTTACATTATGTTCATAATTCTGTGTGGTAGTAAAATTCAGATGACGGGCAAGCTCATAAATGTTCCATCTCCTTATTCTGCAGGGTTCTTATAAAGTTAAACCCAAGCAAACATAATCCAAATAAGATCTACAATTAAAGCTGATTTATAAAATCGTTGTAAATCATAGCCTAACAATGTGTTATCATGGTGTTCTTGGACATTATAACAACTGCTCATATTAACCTGTTTTAGCCTGTGTAGCTTCATCTGAGAGCCACTTTCCAAGAAAACAGCACAATTTTCTTAATAAAGTACCAAGACGGTAAGCACACTGATTTCAAAAGTCTTTTCAGGTTCAAACATGTGACACTCTGAAGCCGTATAAACACTACTTCAACACCAATTGACTCTACTATAGCATTTCTTCAACTTCAACTCTTTTGTCAAATATGTTCCACAAACTAAAACACCACTTTAGCACAGCAAATGTCTGGAACCCTTGACAGCAGGACAGAATTGAGAGTTGGTGCATGAAAGTAATCTAAAGCACTCAACATTGAACAGCTGAAAGCACAGAAACTGTGTCAAACAACTATCACGTGTTGGGCTTAAACTTAAGTTAAATTGCTTCAACAGGCTGACGCCAGGAGCAACGTATGCAACCATTTTCTTTGCAGAGCCATTTCGGTCCGACGCCTATGACAACCGAATGTGAATGTACAAGACCCACCTGCCTTCTATTTTATAGCTTATATTAAATATTAAAATCTGAATATGTAAATCAGCATTACAATTATCACTAACGTAACCAGGGTTAAAAAACAATGCATATAGCGTCCATAGCAAAACAAGCTTTCCCAGTCCCAGAGCCTGTAAGCAAATGCACTGTAAGGAGTAAAAAATTAGTTTTAGTTAATCAGGGATACTTGTGCCTTAATCTCACCCTAGAGGTAGCCATAGATGTCTCAGAAATGTGACACCCCCTTCAAGTAAAACAACTGGTACCAGCACTAATTGAAATTTTGCATGCAAAGTGACAAAGCCTGGGCCCTCGGCAGCATGGATTAAGTCTTGAATAGAGACAGATTCTTTGTGAAAGCCTACTGTGGCGGTTGGCGTGCAGGCCAGCTCCCTGCATCTGCTCATTGGGTGGACTGAGAAAACACTGGATTGTATACGGTCGCTCATTTTACCTTTTTCTAATCCTATTTCAAAACCTGCCTCTATCTGTCCTTTTATTTTTTCTTTTGTAACCTACCATGTCACTTGAACGTATGTAATTCATCCAGAGCAATTCCGGTCACAAGCAGCTACTGCATTTACATATGAAAGCATTTTTACACAACTTGGCAGAACATAATTATGCACTGTTAAACTGTCACACAATCATACAAAATAATAATATTGAATCTGTAATCAAGTTTAAGGGTAATTTAAAGATATAATACATTATGTAATTTAATATAATAGAAGAAATAAACCTGCCCTGTTTTTGCCTAACAGTGGGCTCCAGTTATGAATACAGTACTGAAGGAATGTAGCGCATACTGAAAAGCAATCAAATCTGGGAGACATTTTTTTAAAGACGCCATACTGTGATCTCATTCTACCCTACTTCACCATCCTCTACTGTGGTTGCTGTCCTATTATGTTTCCTTCAAAGGAAGAGAGAAAAAAGAGGTAATATCAAAGTGACTATCATCCTACTGACCCTAACAACAACTAGAAGTCTAGAAGTGTCTGTTGTTGCATTGTCGCAACACCAACTCTTCGAGAACATGTTTGGACACTACAAACTCAAACTAAAGCTAAAATACCCTTCAAGTAAATCTCATTTCCTTCTAACAACACAGGCTACAATCATTTTATGGCCACAGATAAAAGTGCGAATTTCCACATTTCAACAGAATTATATGAGCCCTGCAGTTGTTAATCGGGCTGTCAACTTAGCACTGATGACAATGAATGGGTTAGCCTAATGAAAGGATAAATCCACTGTGTGTTTTCATAGACATGTTTGACAGAGCTAGGCTAATTTTCTTTGGCAGCATAACATCTATTAATTTATAAAAGAGTCTGTCTGTTTCTGTTAACTAAACCAATAAGTCATGGTATCAGTTTGCATTAACACTAGTCAGCAGTTAAAGTAGTTTCCCATTCCACAAAGCCAATGCTTTTCTTAATATGTGATTTAGTACCTTTAATGGATGAACTACATTTACAGACTGGAAGAGTAGACTAATAGTCTGACTAAAAACATGTTTTGGCAAAAAACACAGAGTAAATTAAAACACCAATACTTTGGTGCCAATTTACAGTATAGATTTACCACAGTTGTGCTATTGACAAACTACATGTATTTGTGAAATAGACACTTGGCACGCATCAAGGATTTTGTTAAGTCCAGCCGAAGTTTTTAATCCCCTAATCTTCTCTGGCATGGTCCCTGGCTGATTCATTGATTATTTCTATAACAAGACACTCGTGTTTGCTCCCGAGAAATTAAGTCTGTAAGAACCACCACTACTATTACTTTAGTACACTACATACACTTTCTAAAGCTGGTTATTTTTAGCCAAACTTTTGTAATGGTGTGTGGCATTTTGTCAGCATGGGATGTCACACCAAAACATATTCAGTGAGCAACAATTAAGAAAATCTAAATAGCATACGTATGTAAGTATGTGTAGATTTCGTACTCAATAGAGAATGCCAATGGAATAAATGTCGCCTTCCTTTACTAAATGTGTCAAAATGAACCACTGGAGGGCTCTTTTCCATTGCATGCTGGGAAGGGGGTTATTTTTTTCAGATTAAGGCTGCAGTGACCTCTTTTTCAACTCTTTTTTTTTTTCTACGTAAGCGATCCTTGCAACTTCATTGGATAGTCAAATAGGGTGAGTCACAGGGTAGAAATGAGACGGGGGACACAGTATGGCGACGGGATTAGCTGGGTTCCGAATCCCAAATTTCAGCACAAACAGCCCAAAAACGTACGTGCAATGTGCATGCTTTATGCCTACTCTTACACTAAGCATCAACAGCTTCATTCTTACTAAAGATTTGCATTAATATACTGAAACCGCCAAATGAGGAAAGTGCAGCCTTCTGTTTGAGGCGATGTATTATCAAAGCCTGCGCTGAAGACTATCATTTACAAGCAGAACAAACAGTTGAAGAGGCCTTGTTTATATCTTAAAGAGACAAAGAAAACAAAGGAAAGTGGAACACAGTTAAGTGAGAAATTGTTGTTATTGTTGGCAGTTCTCATTTCCTGTGCTTGTCCTGCACTGGATGGGAATAGCAAGGAAAAATTAATAAACAAAGTAAATAAATAACGGTTATTTCATTCATCTCACCATGATATTGCTTACAAAGTTAAAACAAATAGTTATTATTAATATTATTATTCCATTCATGGGATGATGTTACATAGTAACCTAATATTATTAAGTTTTCCCCTCACTTAATTTTCCATTTATATTCATTTTTGTATCACAGTTTGACTTTAAACCTAAAACATTATAAGGTAAGAATACATTTAAATTAAATTAATAAATCACTTTTAATTGTTTTGTTGCGTTAATAAATTGCTTCAAAAATTACTTTACAATGAAATTTGTCATTTGTGAAAAAAAAATTGATAGATTTCGATAAGCTATGTAGTAAATATCTCACTGTATTAATTAGACATCGAAAAGCGAAGCGCGCATATAAAATGCAAAAATAATGAGGTTGTCCTGAAGCTTTTACAGCCTTTTTTAAGCTTTCAAAGATATTATAACTGTTAATTTATAATGTAATGTCTGCTGGTAGGAATATTCCCATTAGTTTAGGATCTGCAAGTAAACTGAAGGCATAAACTGAAGCAGTCTTCATATATAATAATAATAAAAGCTACAGCATCTAACTTGTTTATACAAATCTGGAATATTGCACATACAAAAGGTTAGACAATAAAAAAAAACTGATTTTTTTCTTCCTGTTTTCCTTTTGTTGTTGCTTTATCCCATATTTGGTTCAGTTTTATATAGTTCCCTAACCCCACCTGTAATTATGAGGTTTAGTTAAACTGACCAGAGGAAGAAGACACATTTGTTTTCTGAACGCATCCTCAAAATAGACAGAATAAATGACAAGGTTGACACTTTCCGCTCTTTAGTGTGGTGTCAAAGGGCAAACTGAGTGCAGCTACATAAAATTTTATCTAAATTAAATATTTCCTAATAGTTTTATTGGATTTGGACATGGCTTAATGTGTTCTATAGCCTAAATATTTTAGATTAAAAGTAATTTGGCTTCCTGGATTCTAAAATATTTTTTACTGTAAAACAATAACATTTTACAGTAATTAACCTATTTGTTGAATGAAAATATAACCAATGTTGTAATAATACAATCAATGTGTGTTAGGACCCATGTCGCACAGTTTGAAGCATTACACTCCGACAAACGCATGCATGAGCAAATTATGCCTGTTTTCGCAATTCAACCTGTTTCATTGTGAGCCACGCTGACCGATGCAAAGCTCCGCGTACAATTGACTCCCTGCAGACCTGAAAGAGGCTTTTGTGCGTTAAACTAGAGGAAGTTCAGTATCTATATTCGCATATTTAATAAAAAAAAATGGGGTAACAAAAAAGGAAAATGCTCAATGAACGTCCACGACTGTTTTAATGCTTCTACCACAAAGTGTTTGACACCTGAGAAGCGACACACCTCCATAGAGACCTGTTTGCCACCGTCCACGTTTTTGTCCTAAATGTGCAACACAAGCGCGAGCCTGCATTTCATTCCGTAATTGACGCTATTACGGTTAATAGCGTCCTCTGAGCCAATTGAGAGAAGCGAGAGGATAATATGTTGTTTATTATTATCAAGCCCAGTCACAGCGGACTGTGTAGCATTTTAGTAAGCTACTATAAACACCACGTCTAAAAATACTAAAATACGTAAACAGCGTGGATAATTATTTTAATAAAAATAATAACGTTAATACACGAGCTTTGTCTTAAACTCATGCTGGCATGAGGATGCGGCTTTAACCGATGGGATGGACAGTGGCTTACCTTCAACAGCTATTACGGCCGGTATGGTCCATAATATCCAGAGAATATCCATTATTGGTCACTTATGAAGCCCAGACATTCAAATAAAATAAATCCCGAAAGCCATTGACAAGGAATGCAGAGAGGGGACTGACGGTCCTTCTCCTCAATAGAGCGATCCCAGATAGCAGAGCCAACGAACTCAAATCTGAACCAAGTTTGGGCGAAACCAAAGGAAGCACAGACAGGGGGGAGCTCCGAGAAACACAGCCGCGCAACTCTGCATATTACTGCTGCGTTAAATTAGTTCGTCTAATACCACTAAGAAAAAAGAAGTACAATTTGTAGGTTACTGTAAAAAATACACATTTTCGAAAAAATTGTTTTATCATCATTTGAGATGCCAGTGAGGATAATCGTCCGTTCCCCACAATTCACTTTCAATTTACCCCGCTGTCAATCATCCACACACCGACAGTCCGCGCTCCTGTACCTAGCGATAATTAAGTGTTATGGGACCTTGTATAAAAGAAGGTGCAACATAGTCGCTTCGTCATACCGTCACGCTGTCTCAAATAGGAAATGCAAGTTGTTGTCTCAGACATAAAATAAAGGCTCAAATGTTCCAGTTTGCTGAAGCTCCCGCGGCACCGTAGCGGTGGTTGTAACAGGTGAAGAGCAGGAGAGAAAAACTGAAGTAAGTTTAACATTTGCTTTCTTTTTTTTTTTTTTGCTCCGTTTCAGAAGTAGCCTGGCTGCAGTTACTACTTTACTCTTCCAATTCATGTGATCATTATTCTTTAGTTTGATTTTGAGTGTATGAGGTGTTTGTTAATTATGGGCTAGTAA
>JBAMIG010000003.1:9762194-9774285 GCA_037177335.1 Kiunga ballochi
TATATAGGCTATATTTACACACACACATATATATATATAGGCTATATATACATGTGTGTGTGAAACAAACCACGTGATTAAAGAAGAGCGATTATTTAGGTGTGCACATTGGGATTTGGCAGCAGCTTTACAGGCAATTGTTTCTATACAAAAGATTATCAAGTGTCACATTATCAATAATGTCAATAGTTAAAATACCTTAGACTTTGATCATTTTTTAAGCCTTTTGAAAACGTTTATATATTTATTTATTCATTTTAGTTTTCTCTAAGCAGTCCATTTCCTGTTTCAGAATGCACACATATACAGAATCAGTGCAGCTAACATCAGATTCTTAGTAAAAGCGTAAAAAGAAATGTGGGGTAGGCTATGTGTTTGAGAGACATTCTGCATAAAGAGTTTACCGTGTTGAGGGAACTTAAAGGGAGATGCCTCATATATATGAAGCCATTGAAGCTGGTTTAGGAACAAGAAATCAGAATAAGTACTTTGTTGTCAAACATAGCTTTCTTATTACGAGCTATGGCTTATAGTCATGCTGCAGGACTCCCTGGTTAAATGAGCCAGGCTGATTTATTTGTCTCCACTGGGCTGGGCTGTATTGATTCCAGGTCACTTGACTGGCTGGCTTCAGATCATGTTCAGGTGACTTCAAAACAGATGTAACAAAATGGCAAGGCACTGAGAAAGCAGCTTTTCTGCACTATAATGAGTTCCATACAGGCTCAATATTGACTTGGGCCAGAAGTGAAGTGAAAGATGTTGGAGAAATTATATTAATGCTCTTCTAATATTGCCCAGAGAGTCCTCTCTGCCACACTGTGTTATAATGGATACAGTGTCTGCTACGGTAGTAATGAAATATTTAATGCAAAGCAGAGAAGTCTGAATGTGGCAGGAATCATCCCACGTTCATCTGCAAGTCCCCGAATCTGGAAAATACAAAACATACAGCACTAACATTCTTAAACACGGCAGCATTGAAACAGCCCAGTTTACTCTAAGACTGGCTGCAATGGTAAACATAAAACATACCATGCAGCAAATTACCTACAAATTATATCATTATAATGCTTTCAGGGTGCACAAAGAATTGGTTTTCAACAACAGGCTTAAATAAGCTTACTGGTGTAATCGCTATAAATGATGTGAGTGCATACAGTTTGACCAACTGAAACCAATTAAAAACATCATGTTTATAAATACAAATAATCAAAAATATGCTTTGTTAAACATATTTATTGACTAGAATGAGAACTTAAAATACACTGTAATTTTTTATATTATTTTTCTTTTTTGAATGTTTGTTTGTACGGGATTAAATAAATTTGCACGCTTTAATTCTTATTTCACTTTTATGTCTTATATAAATTTTTATTTGTTTTAATGACACATAAATAGCAGTTCCTGAGTGTAGCATCAACACTTCATAATTATGCAGTTCCACATTTAAATAATACGACATGAAACCATTAAAAGTAAAAACAATAAAAAGTATAAAGATATATTTACATTACTATGGGTATTTAGGAGGATGAAATCACTATTTTAACAATTTTAAATATCAAAATAACAGCCTTCAACTCTCTTCAGTAATATCCTCTTTCAGTTGGTCTTTAAATAGTATGTATGTATACATACATATATATATATATATATACATACCATTATATAACATTATATATATGGTCTGGGCTCAGAAATGTATGAATTTATTCCCTGATTTGGTTTATGCTTTAACACATCTTCTTTGGAAAACTTCAGAAAAAGAACTAGAACATTAAAAGTCACATTGCAAGAGCGTTCACTGCACAGAATCAATATATGAGGAGAAATTCATTTATCATTCGCTGTCGCTTTACTGTTCAGAGCTGCGTGCGGTGTGGTTGCATCAACACTGCCATCCAGAGTTTAAAGGCTGAACATCCACAGAAGCATTGCTGTTATAGTCTATGCTCATTTAAAGATTGACACAAATTCTAGTGAAGCTTTTTTCCCTTAAAAGTTGTATTTTTATTTCTGAGATCACTACTTTAAAGTAAGCCTTGGAAATCAATCTATTAAATGATTGAATAGCATATTGTTAAAAATACACATAGTTTCTGTCAGAATTATATACAGTGTATACATGAAGGAGGCTTTAATTCAAAAGAAAACTTAATTTATTCATAATATTCAAATTTACTTGGAGAGTTTATTACTTTTGAGCATTTTTAAACTATTTTCTTAGTTTTATCAAATAGTCTTGTGATTACCTACTCACGTGGATCCCATCTTTAGAATACAATGAGTTTGACCATCTGCCTTTTGCACATTGCACTGTAGAGCTAAGCACAATTCATCAGCAGTACTAAGACAAAGCTAATGAATGACTAAAAAATCCTAAAGTTTAAAAGTTATTTGTTTGTTTTTTGCAAATGTAGCTTTTACCTTTACCTTTTACCACTAAAAACCACATCCAGCTTGGGTGTTGAAGTCCCTCTAATGAAGTGAAGCATCAACAGCTTGACAAAGAGCCTGGAAATAAAATGGCCTGTTATCCCTAACTGATGGGACGACTGACCCCTGACCCTGTACTGGGAAAAAGCCACTGACTCCTCTAATCTGGAGAGACCTTTTGCATGTGGATTAACCTGAGATCACATCCTCACAGGAAAGAGACTGGTATCGTCTGGATTGCGTTCTGTCCGACAGGGGATTTATACCTAACCTGAATAATCCTGTTTTTCATTGTTTGCATCTATTAGTTTCTGCAGAGGAGAGAAACCTTACTGCTATATGGATTTAGCTTTGTAAAGAAGATACAAAGACATTAATTGAAAGAAAATATTTACAAAGTAGAGCTGGAAAAACCATGGGCTTGTTGCTTATGAATAGCCTTCCTCACCCCACTGCACTCCACACACACCCCACCACCTTCCCAGTGTATTGGTTTACCGCTGCCAAAAATTTAATTCAATCCCACTAAGTTGCTCGAGCTTTAATTAAATAGACCAAGAGCTTGGCAGGATTTCATTTACTTTTTTTATAAGTGAACTTTAAAGACACAACAGAACTTTCACTAGTAAACATTTTAGACCTATAAATAAAGAAATTATACTGATGGCCCTTCACTTCTTTTCATGGAAATTACTTTGTTTTCAAGCTCAAAACTGTGGTTTTCCTCAATAAATAGGGACGACTTAAAGCTGCTGCCTTTGGTTTATAGTGGGACAGTGAAATAGTAATGTGTTGAATGGCATAGGGCAGACTAACCATTTTATCATCACAATAAATCTAAGCACTTTTACTATAAAAGAAAGGCCCAGTAAAAAGTCATTCAGCTGACAGTCATGGCTATATGAATGTTTTAATTAAATGGCAGTCATCCATCATTCCCCTTTTTCTTTTTTTTTTGTTTTTGCAGCCATCCTTTCCTCTAATTGATATGAACTGCTTGCATAAATCTACTGTGTTGACGCAGCATGCTGTTGACATTGTGGTTTGCATCTCTAAACCAAAGATAATCTTTTTTCTGCAACATAAATGGTGTCATTGCCTACATGTGTTATAGTCGTTATATGGATGGTTTGCTGCTGTAGCCAACACGGTTGCATAAAAATTTATATGTGGGTTTCTTTGTGTCTTTAAAAAAAAAAAACGTGTATTCAAACAGAAAAAAAACAAACTCTGGCACTTTAAATGTTTTTTTTAATTTTTTATACATTTTTTAAAATCTGATTCTAACTCATAGAATTTTTTTCTTATTTTATCTTATCAGACTCCCTCTCAATAATACCGTGAACCAAAGGGGTAAATATGTCCGACAAGAAACTAGTCTATTCTCACAGACTGCAATGGTACTTTTTTTTTTTTACTTTTATTCTTTAACAGTAAGAAGAAAGTCGTCATTGGTACCGATGTTTTCTCTTTTATACTGGTGACAGTTACTGTGGCCCAAACGGCTTGTGCTCATTGCAAAGCTTGTAGAGAAGGACATGGGAATCACTCAGAAGTCTGTTTGTTTTATTTCTCTGCAAAGACATGTGATCTGTCTTTCTATGTGTCTGTCAGCTGGCAGAATAGCTTTCATTAGACCCATACAAACTTTGTGATGGCAGTGAAGAAGTAGCGCACGGCCAAAGGAAGAATTCTGAAATGATGGTGTAGATCTGCATCACTCATTGAAATTACAAGGGAAACAGTGGATCTGACAGCAGATACGGTCTCCAAAAAGCTGTCAAGTGTTAATATATTTTATTCACATGAAGTGTTTTTATTTTGTTTTATTATTTTCCCCTAAGTAGTTAGACCTGCACAATGCTGGCTGGCTTTGAGCAAAGTTATAATTTGTAAAAAGATGTGGTTGTGTTTTTTTTTTATTAAAATAAAATGTTAAAATATAACAGGCACTAGAAATAAAGCATGTGGTAAGCTTACTGAAAATGCTTAATTCATGTATCTTGTGAAAATAAGCTTTACTTGTGATCATAATTAAAAGGAAAAAGAAAATTTTTGCAAAACGTATGCAGATGGAATTTGTTTTTAGTGAAACTCGTTTTTGGTAATATTGTCAAAATAATGTTTTTTAAAATAAATAAATAATTTAAAAATATTTTTTAAAAAACATGCACCATTAGATAAATTACACTATTATTATAATATTATTTAAAATTTATTTAAACATTGTAACCAGAACTGCACTGATTAAAGCCAGACTAGTGAATATGGCTCTCCTCCTTATCTTTTCCCCTTCTCTCTCCATCTAGACTGTCGGCCATCACAGAGCAACAGATGGAGGTGCACAACAGGATATTACCACTAAGAGGATTCCTGTTTCTTTGCCTGTCACTCTGGACTTTTTTGCTTGGACAAAGGCTTTCATCGTGACCCAGCTCAACTGGTTTACTGGATCTGGTGTAGAGTTGTCGTTTAAGCCCCAAGAAACCCGTCATTACACAGGTTGACCTGCTTGGCAAGTAGACATCCCTGATCGAGTTCGCTGTGAATTACATTAAATTAACCAGGAAAGATTAGAAAGTCCTGGTCATGAGTGTTTGAACTCTGCACTTTCACTCAGAACATGAAGGTATGAGCCAGCTCTATGTCTGTGAATGGCCAGTGGCGAGTTCACTCACCTGTCAGCTACGATGGTTATACCAGTACAGAGGCAGTGGGTGCTGCTCATTAGCAGAAAAGAGGATGGTGGGTTTATGTTGTTCGTGCTTAAGGGAAGCTTAAAATATTTAGATATATATTTCAATTTTCCTCTTTGAAATCTGTTTGCTGTTGCAAAATTGCACAAGTTGGAAACTTTGCATGTATTATTTAGTGTCTGTTTGGAGCGCATACCTATCATACCATGAGGTTATCTAAGTCACTGTTTGTAGTTTGATGATTTGTTTTATGTCTGCATTACAGATGTTTTCCATTGGTGAGCACTGTGTGGCAGTTTTACCTGTGGTTTTCTGTTTGGATTGTGTATTATTGCAGTCAGTAAATTTTCTTTACTAGCTTAGCTTTAAAAGAGCACCTTAGAAAATATCACACATAGCGATTTTACACATGGACAGTATGTGAAGCCTATCAACTTCAATAAAGATATAAAAAAAATGTCCTAGTCATTAATGACTTTATGGAATGTAGAAACTATTAGAGAGTATAAAAATGGCTAATTTAAATTGGTTGCTGTTCTGAGGGATTTTACCATTTTTACTGTGTTTCCACTGTATTTAACCTCAACCTTTAAAGGAAGCAGAGCGAATAACCAGAAACCTCCAGGGGAACCAATTATAGTTTCTCTTTTGTTCACACTGTAATGTAATGACTGTGTAACATAATCTCTTTATTCTCTCTTTTCTCTGTAGACTTAAGAAAACAGGTAATTCTTTTGTCTGGGGGACCTTTTAGCTGACTTCTACATGTCCTATCCGGGTGGAAATCTCAAACACTTTTATTCCAATAAATAATATAACATGGCAGAAAGTGTTTATTTGTATATGCAGTTGCAACTTAATATTTCAAATAAATCATATAATTTTACAAGCTGTCATACACTTCATGCCAATAAACACAAGTTAAAATGCATTGACAAATATTTTCCCGCAGGTCTGAATTTAGTCACAAAGTTTAGTTTATTTATTTGCTAAATACTGGCTTGAGATTTATATTCTGAATAGTTTATGGCATTTTTTGGCAAAATTTCTTTGTGTCTAGAACTTGTCCGATGTCTTCAGGATACAAAAAGCAAAGATAACATGCCAAACAAGTAAAAGATTATATTTTGTGTTTATAAAGTATTCAAGAAGGTGTTACAAAGATAGAGGCAACATTGAAGCTAAACGTTTGTTGGCCTAGAAACTGATTTAGCAAGCAACTAACCTATAAACCGGGGCATCTGGGTTTATTCGGTGTGACCGGGTAAACAGTGACGCATGTTTGAGTGTTTGTGGCAGAGCTGTATTGCGTGTTGGTGTCCATGAACATGTCAGCATACATGCAAATGCCTTTGCTTGTAAAGTCGTGTGTGAGGAGAGGTAACAGAGGGACAGAGTGGGGAAATAGAGCAGAAGAATACATGCCTGATACAAAGAAGTCTTGAATAATTCTGCCTTAAGATGTGTGAGGGCTGCAAAGAGCATCCAGAGGTCGTTTCCATAGCAACCTTTGCCCAGGGAGATCACTGACCCTCCCGCCATGTACTACAAGCAGGGCACAGATTGTAGGTCACATATGGCACCAGCGATCCAATCAAGCCTAATCTGGCTTGACTTGTGGGTTATAAATTATACTGAAAAGCAGGTTTACACTGTGGCTTAGCTCATCAGTAGGCTCAACTGTATAATAACATCTATAGTAATGGCAACGTCATGAAATGACCCATTAAATCGAAATGTTTTGATATTATTTGTGTGTTTGGATTTGTTTTTGTTTCTTCTCCTAACGGCCTGGAAAAATAAACCTCAGGAGTTCAACACCAACAATCTAAATAACCATTGTAAAGATGAATTGGTTACCATGGATGTCCTTTTATATGCATTTACATAATGTAGTGCTGCTTCATCTACAAAACAGGCAGGAAGTTTTTATAAGCAGTCTCGGTTATCCTTTGCTTTCATACTTTCACCGAACAGACAAGGCACGAATCACTGGCCGGCTCACGTGCTCCGTTGTGTTTAATGATATACTGGTGGGATTTTTAAGTGAGCATCAGGTAACCAAAGTTATTTCCCTCAAAGTTGTTAAAGTCATTGCATTCATACATATTATCGTGTTATTATACATGACTTATATTTTTCTCACGGGAAATAAATATATTAAACATAGAACAGAAGTGAAAAGCATGTGAACTGAAAAGTCAGAATACATAAACATCATCTGTGTTTAAGCCATTATGAAAAAACATAATATTTCTCTCCATCATACCTAAAAAATATGATGAGTTGTATGAAGGTGTGGATCCAGACACGGGCAGAAATAGGCAGGAGGCAGCACCAATTCTGAAAACTGGATTATAATTTAACTTAAGACTTAAACATTAGATACTGTGGTTATAAGGAGCAAGAAACTAAAGCAATCTAACACAACTAACACATGAAGACTGAACGTGCAACCAGAAGTGAGAAACCAAAGCACCTAAATAAAAACTGAACCAAACAAGCAGGTGAAAATAATCTAAATCCACACAAATTAAACTAATAAACAGTTAAACAGAAACACATAAGGCAAAACAGGAATAATACAAAATAAAACAGGAAACCAAAAACACAAAGTCCAAACTATGACAAATCCATTCTTAGTGTTTTTCATAGTCCATTTAATTTTCTAAGTGATTTTTACATGTTGAAAACAAGTGGAAAACAGCCCTTCTGTCTATTTTTGCTCTTTAATGCTTGCAAACTGTTTGTTTTAAGGCTTTTTTAAGTTTTCTTAATTATTATTACAGGAAAAAGTTAAAAGAAAGATGTAAAAAAAAAAAAAAAAAAAAAAAAAAAGGGTACCTCATTTAAGCAGCAAGGCTGTATTTTCAAAAGTCTGCCAGCCATCAAGCTTTACTATTTATGTATCATATAAAACATTCTGACTACTTTTTGTTACTCATACCTCCCAACTCGTGCAAGGTCATCAATGCGAGAAATTCTCTGGAAGCCCCATGTGAGGGTGTGAAGCCTGCACCCGTGGAGCAGAAACACAAATATGAAAGATTTACACATCATGCAGTTGGGATATTAGTATTGTGTTCCTGAGTGAGCTGAAATGGGCCTTATGGGGTTTTTTGCCTGTTATAAAAGGTTTAAAACCCCACAGGAATACAGGAATGTGGTTGTGAAAACTCATTTTGATTTTTATGCACCTCTAAATTGTGCTAAATTCCAGATTCTTCTTCTTATTGCGTGCACTAAAGACAGCCACAGTGCTCACAGAAAACAACAGACAGATCAGGATACAAACAGCAGAATGATGGATGAAAATGAAATGTCTTTAAATTGAGTATTGGAAATAATATATCTTTAATCACATGACATGTATTTTGCAGGTGTATTTAAGTCAGTGAAGCAGCATGAGAGGACAAACTCAGTCTAATAGAAAACTGGTCCTGATCGCTAACTGTCTCTCCTCGCTCTGTCACTGCCCCGTGGTTCCACATTTCATGACTGAGCTGGTAATAATCACGGGTGACTGGATTTCCACCTTTTTTTGCTGTGATCTATAAGTGAGGGCACATATGGGAGTGCTTGGGGTCTGAAGTCAGGGGATTGTTTGCATCTGCTTCTCATTCCTTTACCTGCTTCTTATATGCTTCTCAGTAGACAAAACATCATGTTACATGAACAAGATTTACCCAAAAATAATAAATACCTTATGATTACAGTGTGATATTAGTTTCTACCTACGGTACCTTTTGTTTATTTATTTACTTACTAAAAACATAATGTAAACTAATCATTTTAATGATGACTCTACAGATACAGAGATGAGTTCACATTTAGAATAATGATTGAATGTTCTGTATATTTGCTAATGTATATATATATATATATATATATATATGTTTAGAAATACGTTATAGATAGGTTAGATTGAATATATTCACATGTAGTTCAGATAATTTTAAGAGATTTCTATCAAACCTAAGTCTCTAAAATCATTTTTAAAAAACTATGGTCAATATTCTGGATATCCAAAGGACACTTTCGGTCAAAACTGGGATGTACAGAAACTTTTTTGTTTGTAGGTTTGACATTTCACCAAATGCTTTATGACAAAAAAGCTTTAAATGTAAACTTTTTAAAATCACAGTAAATAGTTTCATAAAACAGATTTACAGAGTCACTAAATGAAAGTGTTTATTTGTGCATTGTTTGTCAAGCCGGACAGCTTTATTTAAAACAGCTCAAGATTGAAAACATTAAATCATTTAGTTGATAAGTTGTTAATAACTCTTTTAAGTAAATATACATAAAGGCAAACAATCCATAAAATAACTTATTTAAATGTGCGAAAACCCAAACCAGCAGCATCAGAGAGGTGTATTTATTGTCTAAGTGTTATGAAGTGAATGTTTGTGTTCAGCACTAAAAGAGCTGGTTTTCACAGGAGACAAAGGGGAGGAGGGCAGACCCGCAGACTGAGATTAATGTGTTGCCATTTGTTGACATGGAACAATGAGGTTCCCCAAGTGGGTCAGAAGGAGAAGCATTTTAAACTATTTTCAACTTTACCTGCATCTAATTTACGAAGATACGCATGACAGAATACCTCTCAGCATTACTTGTGACCCGTCTGGCTGCATACAAATTGAAATAGAAGTACATTTTAAATAAAATACCCGGCAGTTTCTGTGTTTGATTAGGCAGTTATGAGCTTTAATTATTTTATTTAAGTGTGTATTGGAAAATTGTAAAGGAGTATTTATCATAAAGTACTAAACTATATATATGGTATTTGTTTTCCAGAATTACAAGAAGAGGGCAACAAACTGGAAACTTAAACATTTAGTAAACATTCCGGGCTTTGTTTTAAAAAAAAACAAAAAAAAAAAACAATTAACAAATAAATAAATATTAATTGGTTTTAATAATAATTTATTAATATGAAAATACATATTTAAAGTAAGTTATTTTTTCAAGAATTTGAGTAAAGAAAAAGGATCAATCCCATAGAATAAACTAGCGTAAGAAAAATGATCTCAGAACAAAGCAAAAAGTATTGATCTAAATCAATAATGTTTTTGTAGCCTAATCCCATAATACGGTGTCTGAGAAGCTAGCATTCGTGTCAGAATGCAAACTCTAAAAAATTAGACATTTTATTTGCTTTTGAAAAGCAAGCTAAATAGATTAAAAGACAGACTTGGATGTAGCATTGCAAACCTTCTGACCAACAGTCTTCATGTCAAGTCCCGCCATGTCAACCCAGACAGTTTTTAATCTCATGTTGTCCTTCTGAACTCTGCAGCTGTATCTTTAAAATGTCCTCAATGCTCACTGAGCTTGATGGAACTTTCTGGTACAGTAAAGTGCACCCAGCATAAATGATGGGTCTTTTCTTGTTACTGAATCATGCAGTGTTCTATCTTTCATATGGTTGTTTAAGGACAGGAAAGTTGTCTGAACAAAAGAAAGAGAAGCGTTGCCGGTGAGAGGAGGAAGAGGTGACAAGAGCAGAACTGTGACACTAATGCAATTTGAAATCATCTCTAAAGCCCTGTTTTTAAATCGGAAAAATTGACCTTCCTCACAGAGGTGAGACAAATGTGCACTTTGAGTTGTTTCATGGGCTAAGCGGAGGTTTGCAACCAAGCTGCAGTTGAGCCTGAAGGCCGAGCGAATATTTCATGAGTAATTTAATATCTGGAACAGAGTGCGCTGCACTCAGGATGTTGGCCTGCTTATATGCAGGGATCTGGGAGCAGGGTGGGGGCACGGAAGAGTCAAAAGGGCTAACCAATGAGTAGTTAACGCTGCCCTTCAACTTCCATACTTGTCTGCTCATGACGATGAAGATGAAAATTGGCCATTAACTTAAATAAACCTTTGACTAAATGACACATCTCCAAGAGCTACAGTACTGAACTGGGACACACATATTTTTTTATTTTTGCATGTGGTTTTAGAAAAAAAATCTTCCTGAGTGTGCGCTTTACTTTTTGTGTTACTCTTTAGATTCTGATTAATTACTCATTTTATTATTAAAAACAGATAGAAAACGCTATTTGCTTTAGCAGTAGTATGCATGAAAAGCATTTATCATCTTAACTGAGATGGAAAATACCCGGTTTGTGTGTTCCCACTGTTCCCACCACCATGCATGTATTTCACTATGGGTTCAGCACCTTTATACTACCAGACTCTATCTGAGATTTATGTATGGTAGTCTGTCTGTCTGCCACATAACTGGTACATCTGTACAGTCTGCTAAGGCTAGAGTTATGGCAATGCTGTAAAATGAGCATCTCTTAAGTGCTGGAGAGCTCTCAGGAGTGCACTCATAAGATGTTAGTCATTCAGATGTTATTAAATTGGTTTAGTGGATAACATAGAAAGTTCACAAGACCAGAGGAAAAACATTCAACAAATTGATGTATGATAGGAAGCAGTTTATTATTCAACACAAAGGTCTTTCAAAAACAAAGGCAAATAATGAATTAAATAAAGCAAAACATAAACCAATATGTTTACTTGTTTAATGTGCTGAAAGCTGATCTTTAGCAGCTCCAGGTTACAATAAAGTGGCCATAAAACTCAATGTTTTAAGCAGGGGGAAAAAGCAAAGAATAAATATATATTTATCGATAGACTGTACAAGCTGTTACTGCCTAAAAAGCTATTTAGGATCTGTTATAGTTTAAGAGCCGAGCAGCAATGGGCTCCTTCCCTCCATCCCCCTTATGGTCATAAGAATGAAGAGAATGAAGTATGTACAGTATTACTACTAAAGTAATTGACAGAACTTTATTCAGAATCATCATGCACTTCTTAATCATTGTAATCTTAATACTGAGAAAATTGTAAATTATATATATATATATATATATATATATATATATGTATATATATATATATATATATATGTGTGTGTGTATGTTTTATAAAGGCAGTTGTGATGTATT
>JBAMIG010000003.1:9795642-9808540 GCA_037177335.1 Kiunga ballochi
AAATACAACAGGTGAGTTCACCTGCCTTCCACCAAAATGGAAGCAGCCAGAAGAAGGAGAGTGAGGATGAGAGGGGGAATCCGTGGAGAACGAGCAGGAGGTAGAGGCAGAGGTCGAGGAAGAGGAAGACCTCAAGCAGGAGGAGAACACCCTCAAAGAAGAAGAGGACTAAATCTCTCAAATGAGATTCGAGCAACACTAGTTGATCAAGTCGTGTATCATGGATTGATACTGAGGGAAGCTGGACTACGAGTTCAGCCAAATCTTAGCAGATTTACAGTGTCATAAGGACATTTCATCAAGAAAACAGGTAAACAGAAAAAAAAGGTTGTCAACAGTTACAGTAATCAGCTGCTTGCTGTGTTGTATGCACCATATTGGCACTTTTGATACCTCTTCCTGTGTCTTTTTACAACATTGTAGCTTACATGTATTATTTTTCCACATAGGATTGAGAGCCGAGAACAACAAGGTGGAAGGGGGCTTATATTCACACCAGAGCAAGAGACAGAAATCATAAGCATGGTGTTGGCCAATATTGCCATTAGGCTCCGAGAACTTCAAGCCAAAATTAGTGACAACACTATTTTCAATAATGACCATCAGGTCTTTCTGACAACAATAGCACGCATCCTGAAAAAACATCAGGTTCACATGAAAATACTGTATCGAGTACCTTTTGAGAGGAATTCAGAGAGGATCAAACAGCTGCGGGATGAGTATGTGGAGGTATGTAGTGTTCACTTTACGTAACATTGTGATGTTACATACTGTATACGTAATCATTTTTACATGGATATTTACCGCTTACTAGACCTATGCTGAACTACACAATCTTGTCTTTTACTGTTCAGAGAGTTTCACGAATGGATGCTGAGGAAATCCCACATTAATATATTTTCATCGATGAGGCAGGGTTCAACCTCAGTAAAGTCAGAAGAAGAGGCAGAAACATCATTGGCCACAGGGCTATAATTAACGTCCCAGGGCAATGTGGGAGTAACATCACCCTTTTTTAATGCCCCTTTAGGTGAGATTTAGATGCAGATGATATGGAATCTAATTAAAAGCCTAAAGAGTTGCAGCAAAACAATTGCAATATTATAGAAAGAGGGCTTTCTGAAATAGTATGGCAGCAGAGGTTACTTTTAGGTTTTTTTTAGGTTCAATTCTACTGCAACAAGGTGATAGTTTTTCCATCACAGTAACACGGAGCAATTTGAAAATAGAGCAAATCCACTAAAACGTTATGAATCAGGACATTATTAAATGTTAAAAAAATAAATAAATAAAAATCATGATTTACTAACATTTATTTGGTAACAACAAAAAATAGTTCAAATAGAGGTGACAGTTAGCAAACAGGCTTGGAGAAGGTGTTTCAGTCAGGAAATGGAACTCCTCTGAAAAAGGAAGATTATAAAGATGAAATAGGGACCATAAATATGCAAAACTGTTATTTTAGCAAAAGATTCATGGCTAGCAGGTGTTGGATCACTTGGTAAGGCAAGGTTCTGGTGATGAGGAGACTGCAGACAAGATTTTATGTAGGGAGATTGAGTTGGTCAGCAGCAGGTGAATTGCATTTGCTTTTGATGCCTTTAACACCACCAACCCAACAGCGCTTAACAGGAAGTCTTAGCTACAAAATTATTTAAAGTAAGAGACAAAGCAAAATAAAAGCCAAACAAACATACAATTCTTAACACCAAATAAACTTTTTCACATTATTGTGACAAGGGAGATAAAAAAAAATTAGTTAAAAGTAATAGTGATTCTGTGTAACTGTCTATATTTCTACTGAATGAATAAACACTCGGTTTTGTCAAAACATGCATTACAAATTTTATATGTAGCTCATTGATTTGACAGAAGAACTTGAATTACTTGAGAACTTGAACTACCAGAATAAAGAAACCCAAGAGAGAGAGCTTTAATTTGATCTGAAAATGTCCCTCTCTGTATAAATTTCCTTGATATCTGAACTTCCACCACTGGCCATGCTTATTATCCTCACACAATTATTTATATATATATATATATATATATATATATATAGATAAATGCTCCATAAAGAACAGCAGTCATATTTGATGTCTAATAGGAAATGTTCAACAGGGAAAAGGTTTTTGTATATACAAATTTTGTTTTCTGTCCAACATTTCCTATCAGACATCAAATAACTTTGCTGGTTTTATCGAGCTCACATGGATGAGACATTTACATCAAGCCAAATAAAAAGTGCAGATCAATCAGTCTGAGCAAAGCATGAGAAATTTCAAACAGATAATTCTTCTCTAGTTCTGACATTTGCTTTGAAGTTAATCAAAGTCCCCCCGGGGCCCTGGGTCACTAAAGCTCCCTTACCACAGTGATTTTTCATAAACCCATTATTCCACATAATAAAAGTAAATCAACCTATATATTATTTGTCTATGATCCTATTTAACTTAAAAGTCTATGTTAAACATTACTGACATTTAACTTGTCTATGATTTTATGAATTATAAGTATAAAGAAGGTTGTAGTGTGCCGTTTGTCCACAAGAGATCAGTGTAGCCTTTTCAGTGCTAAATGGAAACTCGTGTTAATGAACAAGGCCAGATGTCAACTCGAGTCTTTATGTCCCTCTTTCTTTTAGAAAAATACTTTAAAAATAATTTCATGAAATGCTGATAACACAGGGCATTATTAGTAGTGATTCGAGTCTCTTAAAAAATGGAATGATAATTAGGGCAGCATACTGCATTACATAATACATTTTTTGTTTAAAAGAACAAGACTTAAATAAAAGCCAAAACATACATCTTCAGGATTCAATTTCTAAATAACAGAAATAAAAGTTACTTATTAGAAATTAATAGCAAAGTTTGTGATGTGAACAAAGTAAAATGCACCATATGTTATTACAAATAATACCATAAATAGATAAATAGAAGCATCATTCACAGCAATTTTCTTTGATCTATAATACATGTTGAGTTACAAGGTTTAAGTACATTCATGACTTGAATTAATTTGGACTTCTGTTATGTGTGTCACTATGTATTAAAAAGGGAAAACAAAATAAGAAGTTACAAATCTGCCCAGCAGGTGCTTTAGTGTAAATTTTACAAGCAGAAAGGAAACTTGGAAATGGGAAAACTATGTGGATTGTCTGATAAAAATGAAGAACTCCACCAAACTTATTCATAAAAATATTCAATAAAAACCAGACACAGCTTACTTCAGTTCAAAGTGAGTCCCTGATTTTATTGTTCCATTCTCAGACAACACAAAATTTCTCTTCCATATCTGTGATATTTTACATTTCCTTTGAAACCTTCACCAAATTCATTTTAATCAATAACTGTATATATATATATATATATTTTCTCAAGTAACCAAATGACTGTCCTCAGAAACACTTGTCTCCCTTTGATGTACCAAGGTCTCCACTTAATATTCCCTGCTATTCTTCCAACAGCCCCCCACAACAGCGTAGTGGTAGCAAAAGTAACTTGTTGCAGACAAACCTCAATGTGCTTTAGAACAGTTACCTTAACTTGCTTTTATAACAGGAAAACCAGTGATGTGATCATTTGAAATTATTTTTTCAAAATAAATCTCAGTTCTATTATATTTTCATTGATAATGGCCATTTTTTCTATTTTTCTAAACATACGAAATGCAATTTGCTCATTACTTTACCACCTGAGGGAAAACTATGACTGTGTACTATTTCACCCACCTGACATATAGAGGGCCTACTTCATCTTTACATCTCCTTCGAATCTGCTTGAATTGACAAACGTATTAAAAAAATGCATTCATATGTTGGGCCCATTATCTATCATATGTCAATATAAAAAAATATACATTTAGGAAAATTATGATAAACAAGTGAAAAGGCAATTTCTCATTAAACAACAAATATTGTATTGCCTAAAAGTGCAGAAGAAGCATGGCACAGCCTAAAGCATAAACAAATTACAAGTAATGTATGCAAAGAAAAAATATCCTTCGACATTTGAGGTTGCTAAGTAACCAAATATATTTTTCTGAACATTAAAAAAATGGCTCTCATGGACAGATGACCTGTGCAGGATGTATCTACCTATTCACTGCTAATTCCTGGAATATACTCGATCCTCCTGGGGGGGTTGGATTGGACTAAACTGTTTGGAAAATGAATGTGTGCATACAGATACACAAGGTAATATTACTGAATGGTCAATTATGTTCCTAGAGTCCACTATACACATACTCCCAGCTTTGGCCTTCACAGAAGGAAACAGAGAAACCCATGTAAGCAGAAACTAAGAGGTGAGCAAACAATTTGGCTGCAACGACTACGTTTGACAGGAAGGGGGACAGAAGTTCTCACCAGACTTGAACGTAGGTTGAGGAGACCCTCAGCAGAGTTTCTGATCTTGGCAGGAAGATACCATCAATGCAGAGGCTGTGCAAACTTCTCCAAATTGAGGTGAGCCAGCTTGAGGCAGTCACAGTAGATGTGCTCTGCTTTACCCCAAAGTGTTTGTTCCCCACCTCAATGACCTCAAAGGGGCAATCATAAGGATGGTTCAGTTGTGGACCGTGTTGTGAGATAGAAACAGGCACAAAAGCCTTGCTTCACTGTGTGGGTGGGTTGCAAGTGGGGTCTGGTGTTAGGAAAAGAAATCTTCTGACATCCACATTGGCTGGCCATTGACCAGCTCTACTGATGCAGCCTAGAAGTTCACTGTGGGGGATGTTCTAAGCATGATTCACAGGAACCTGTCCACCCAGCCCCTAAGTTGAGTCGGACAGAAGATTTCACTGAGTGACAAAAACGTTCACACAAGCTATTAGCCAATGGGCTAACAAACTGGGCTACATCATGTTCACGTCAGTGGAACAGCATCCACGGATTAAGCAATCTATCCACCAAGATGACGAGGTAAGTGAAACCAAAGGAAGTTAGTTAACCTACAAAGTCTATGTTCAGATGATCACATCTCCTCTCAGATAGATGTGCCAGAGGTGTGTTGACATTGCAGTGAACTTTCGAATACTGATACTCCACCAGGGTAGTCCCATACATCTTTCTTTAGCTCATAGACGTTTCTAGCCTAGGTTTTGGGGTGATAAGGCTCCCTTAAAATAAATCTCAGCAACCCTAAAATTTGAGTGATTTGTATTTCTTACATTTATTTTCACTGTATGTGTTTAAACATTGGCTGTACAGTGGTGTAGTGGTTAACACCATGACCTCACAGTGAGATAAATAGGGAGAACATGCAAACTCCACGTTAGTGTAGGTTGTCTCTGGGTATTCTGGCTTCCTCCAACTGTAAAAAGACACGTAGTACTTGGTTGAAATGTAATCTTTAAAACAGCAAACTTCCTCCTACCTCGAAAATGGTTTTATCTCGGACTGTGTTGTGCAAAAAAAGCCCCCCCTGCTGTGAAAAGCACCGCTTAGCAAGGTGCACAGTAACACCTGATGACAGATCATTATTCAAATCATGTGCCATCCTGCTGGAAAAGTATCAAGATGTATACAAACAGCCTGACAGCATCAATGTGGATATGGGATTATTTTTGGAGGAAAAAAACAGGTTCAGCTAAAAGAGTAAAAGCAAATGTTGGTTATTATGGTTATGGTTATTTATCTTTTGTTTGAGAGAGAGGAGCAGAGAGATTACTGTTCATATTTATGTATTTTTCCTACTAGTTGAATATCATGTATTTGTTTATAATTGTGCAATAACGGGAAGAGGAGGGGAGAGTGCAGGTCAGGAAGAAGGACGTAAGGTAAACTGTGAGAATAGTGACATGCAAAGAGCAACTTTCAGTTATTTTAGTATTTACATGTATATTTATAGGTAAAATTGATCCGTTTATTTATGTCTCCTTTAATAATTCTGATCTATTTTATCTATTTTGTTTGAAAAATTTATTGTCATTGAAAAAATGTAGCCAAAATGCAAGAATAATTTACATCTTTACATAAAATCCCCACTATATGGGGGACTATATGTGGGATTTTTTAAGCATTGTTGTAAAGCATCTCCACCGGTGCTGAACAGGGATACTAAACTGTCTAACTTTGGATTGGCTGTACTTGAATACTACATTTCTCTCCAGGGATTAGTAGAGAGAGAGATGGAGAGAGAGAAAAAGCAAACAAACATTTATCTATCTATCTATCTATCTATCTATCTATCTATCTGTTGGATTAATTTTATATGACTTCTCTTTTTACATGCTTGCAAAGTACAAACTAACAGGAAAATCACACCCAGACAGTGCTGTGCAAGATAGCAAAAGACAGTTGACTTACTCTCGGGTGTGGACGCAACGGGAAACATCTGTTATCACAAGTTAAGTTCCTCGGTCTTGTAACTGTCTCTTTTTTGTATGTATAAATAAACGAAGTTGGAGTTGAGATTCAGCACTGCTTAGAGCTTGCTCTCTGCACTTCTCCTTGCGCGCTCGACTGATTGGTGAATGCATCCTGACTCCTGGTCTTTGTCCGTGAGGTGGTCTAGGAGACCCCCAACACTATCTATCAACCTAAAAGGACAAACAAACAAATACATGAATGAAAGGAAAAAGATAATTACATAATGGTTATAGAACAGAAGAAATATTAATTTCCCTCCTCTCCCTCTCCTCCTTCCATCAATACCACATATCATAATAACAAAAATAAATTAAAACAAGGTACAGTCTTCTCAATGAGTTATGGTCCTTCGTGTTCATTTCCCAGAAGGCGTGTCTATTTACCTCCACTTATACATGATAAATCCATGTAAACTCAAATACATATTTTTTCCAATCACAACCATTTGCATTGATCAAGCTTTATTCCTCATCTATCTGCAACTATTAGAAAATGCAATACCTTTAAACCTAGAGGGAATATTTCTGCTGCTTCCAAAAAACCTTTCCTTGTTGTTTTTATTGTCATGTCACACAGAAAGAGATGATTTGACCAATTAGTGCAGCGCGTTAAGCTCTTATCTTTAGGGTTGGATTGGGAAGCCAATAGAGGAGTCTCAAAAAGTTTGTATGTGTCAAATATTTTGGCCACATTTCCAGTTTTAAAAGCATAAAATCTGTCTTGTCCCCACATGGAACTGTTGGTGGAAATGGGTGTGAGTGTTCACAAGAAGCCCTGTCGTTATATTGCATTTCCAACCCATCTTCTTCATATGTTATCAATCCGTAAAATTCTTATTAGTTACTTATTATTACATGAAGACAATGTCACATCCTGTGTTAACTGTTTGGTGGTTTACATTTTACATTTGTTTATAGATCTGCCTGCAGAGCTTAGTAGTTGGCTGGTCCTGTGTAATATATAAGCTTATTAATTCATTCCCCGATATTTGAAGCAAATGTTAAAAAAGTCAAGTCCAATTAGTCAAAAATGGTTCAGAATGAGTAACATTATTCCAGCTTGACAGGAAGTGGCCCTTATGCCACACTAATACCGATGAGCATTAACTGCATGAAGTGGAAATTATTGGAAAAAAGACTTTGTGTCGTTCATGCAAGTGAAACATTCAAGCTGAGTATTTGGGCAGTATCACAAAGCGCTTAGCCAGTGACAGATTGGGTATCGTGCATCATTACCCTGATAAATTAAGCACCTATTTTTCATTCAAGGAGAAGTGTTTCAAGATACACTTGTGTTTCAGGAACTTGATATGCGAGCCAGTCTAAGCACATTCTTTCAGGAGCACATCTTAAATCAAATAGAAAGTACGTCTTCAGTGAAAAGAAAACCACACTCTTTTTCCCGTCGGAAGGCAAACTGCACACACACTTGTTTTAAATGAAAATGTGCAAACAAAAAAATTGCTTTATTATTATTTCATTAGCTTTTAAAAAATAATTAGCTTTCTATCAAGGTTGATGGTTTTGGGACTCATTTCTTTTTGGTCTATGTCATCTCTGTTCTGATTAGTCTGTTTCTGCAGCGTAAAGGTCACAAATTATATTTCTGCCAATGTTTATCTGTCAGTTTGTTTTCTGTCTGTTAGCAAAGTTATGCAATTAAATTAAACGAAAAATGCTTTATTAAACCCAGAGGGAAATTTAAATTGTAGTTATTGTAGTAGTTGTGTAGTATGTAAAAATTACTTGCTGGATTTCCATGATTTTTCTTTCAGAGAACAAGTCTGAGTCAAACTTTTCTGTAAAATTTTAGGAGATCTCCATATAGATCTACAAATCTTTTGAAGGATTCTTCACGATTGCGAGATAGGGCTATTTTCAGTTTATACATCTATGTATATAACTCCACAGTAAATGGTTCAGTTGCTACAGTGCAAGTTCCAAACTGGTCTTACAAGATATTGAAGTTTGATCTGAACCCTGGAAAAATCTTGGAAACCACATTATGGACAGGAGAAAAAAAAGAGGATCTATGGAATTTTTTACACTGCAAGAGAACAAAATGTGATACAAAGATGCAACATACACCAAATATATCCAAGAAAAAAAGAGCACATTATCAATGAATCAACAGTATATTTATCATTTATACATATAAAATGTATGTAGGGCAAGAACATATCTAAAAGTCCCAGTGTGGGTGGGAATTAGCTGCTTGGCAGAATACTTTTTACAATTACTATTTATTACTATATATTTAATGAAATATTAAGACATGAAACAACAATGTGAGCAATTAATCTCAATTACACTTGTCTAACTGGGAGCTGGTTGTCAGTCCTGGTCTACCGAAGCCAGGAAACTGACATCATTCTTTCCCCTTGTCAGTTTGGTCCCATTCATAAAAGTGCAAGCAACAGCATGATTGCTCCATTTGTTCCACTGGTCATGTGTGTGTGTGTGCGTGTGGTGTGTGAGTTTGGTAGGTGTCCTGTGAGTTTTGTATTTCAGTTTGTTTTGTGTGACTTTTTTGTTTGAGGAACTCCAGTGGTTGTAGAAAAGCCTTTCATATGGGTTGCTGGTTGGTCAAAGGTTGAATGACAGTTCATTTGCTATATTTGCCAGACGACATTTGACTTGAACAAATGAACTCCGTTTCCTTACCAAGTTTCTTTTCCTGTCTAGTGTTAATGCTTTAAAGCTGACAACAAATTTATCGACCTGTGTTGGATGTTCTCTGTCATATTAGAACATGGTGTTATGGCTGGTGAAATGTTTTTTTTAATTTAGTAACAACACTAATAGACAATTGGAATGAATTTTTCTCTAAGTCATTATGAACGTAAGTTAAGTAACCTCAAAAGTTATTAGAAAATGGACAGTATGGGTGGTTAGAAAAAAACTATCAGTTTGGCAGCTACTACATGAAAAGCACTTTGTGTTGCTCTTTGGGATGAACAATACTGTATAAATCTGATTTATTTGATTTATGGTACAATAAAAGACAACCCAAATCTCCTCATAAACTAAAATGTAGCCATGGTCTGAAGTACCAAGCAGTCAAAGTTGTATTAGGATACGCAGAAACAGGTTTAGAAGTTCAGAAGCTTTTAACTCTCATTTAAAGGGATTCAAATAGAAATGGCTTATGGGAATCTCTGTGACACCTACTTTGTTTAAAAAATATCATTGTAATACCCGTTATCAGAGATACAGTGGGCAGTACATGACGAAGAAATATGTATTTTCTTTGGCCTTCCAAGTATACACACGTTACACTACATCATGCCAGGCCAGACTCATAACTGCAGATTCAGCAAATATTTAATTTAGATCAGTCACAAGTACAGTATAACTCATCTTTGAAGCCTTACAGTAATACAGTAGCAAACAACATGGCAATAAAATGGTTCTGTAATATTCCCAACGGTCCATTAAAGGCGCTTTTCCTACCTCTACTCAACCTTACACAAACAGAGCATTTCCATTAGGATTTGTCACATCGTGCAGTTACTTTGGCTGTACTTACTTTGTCAAGGTCCCAAGGTCGAGTTTTGCGAGTAGCATGTCATCCACAGGCTGTTGTGCACTGATTGGCTTGATGTGAGTGATGTCACTTCACAGTGGCTCCAGACTGTAGTTTTAAAGGCCACCGAAAAATATGTTCAGGTTATCATGAATTTATTTCCAATGAAAAATCTAAATCTGAGCACCAGGTAAAAAGTTACCACAATGTCTTCTGTCTTTGTCTCTGTCTTCTTCTGTTGTGTTTGTCTTATTCAGGGTTTCCTCAGAATGCTTTGTTTTGTTGCGTCCTGCTGTGAACAGATAATATCACAAACCTTCTAGATGCATTGCATGGAGGGAACCGTCCAACATTAGAGGATGTCGACTTGTATTAGAAGGAGTAAAATTATCATGAATGCATCTCTCCACCTCATCAGATTGATCTGTTTCACCTGGAGCTTCCTGATTGCCTCCACTGTCAGGAGCTCATCTGCCTCATTCAGTCCACCTGGTCTTCTGCCTACATTAACACTCTCCAGTCTCTTCCCTTCTGCCAGATTATCATCAGATTCATGTCTTGTTGTTTTTCAGCCTTCTCCCGATTGACCCTCGTTGCAGACCTTTTGCGTCCCTTCCTTGCCTTGCCCTTGACAGACACCTTCACGGATTTTCTGGTTACCGAGTCATCCATTATCTACCACCTTGTTCCTAATGGGGTCGCGGGGGGCTGAAGCCTATCCCAGCAGTCAACGGGCGAGAGACGGGGTACACCCTGGACGGGACGCCAGTCCATCACAGGGCCAACACACATAGACGAACAACCATGCACACTCACACTCACTCCTATGGGCAATTTAGAATGTAGAGTCTCCAATCAGCCTATCCCCAAGGTGCATGTCTTTGGACTGTGGGAGGAAGACGGAGTACCCGGAGAGAAACCACGCTAACACGGGGAGAACATGTAAACTCCACACAGAAAGGTTCCCGGCTGGAGCCCTGCCCACACCAAGGCTCGAACCGGCAACCTTCTTGCTGTGAGGCCACAGTGCTAACCAACTGCGCCACCGTGCAGCCCCATCTAGGAAACAACTCCATTAAATCAAGAGATATATTGAAAAATAACTCTGCTTTGTTTTCAGATGCAAAATAACACGCAGAGATCTTGCAGGCATAGAAACACCCATTGATTTTTGGACCCCCGAGTCTTGCCTAGACCCTTGGTTGAGTACCTGTCTTCCTTTCTCCCTCCTGACCCTTTCTCAGATTGCTGGACTTTCATGAGGTGTGCCTTCACCTGGACTGATCCACTGCAATATCTCATTCCCCCATCTACAAATAAACTCATTTTTGTTCAGAGCTCCTGTGTGTGGCTGATCTTCCGGGTCTGCAGTAATTCATTACAAAAGTACTACCGGGTAAGTAGGATAGATTCGAGTTGGTACTGATGTAAAAGCAGATTAAAAGTCCAGTATATTGGTTGGTCCACAATAAATCAAATAAAAAACAACTATTTTTGGCAAAAATTGAAGGATTATAAGAATTTAAATATGGTACTAAAGGCACATTAATCCACTGTTAATGAGCATGCCCCCAAATCCGAACCTTCCAGGACACAAGTGCTAAATGTGCTCATATATGTCAAGGGCAAACAAAGTTGTGTCCAATAGCAAGTTTGTGAGAATATCTAAGAATATATAATTTATATATGTATTACATAAATGTAATAACTAACTGCTTTTACGGGCAAAAACAAAAAGGAAAAAACACATTTATTTTTATTTTGTTACAGTAATTTAACTGCCTCTTAAATACACAGATGTCCTACTCTGCTGACTATGGACTGTAGCACAACTTTTATTGGGTGTGAATGACCTGTCCTGGCACTGGCGACCTGTCCAGGGTATACCCCGCCTCTCGCCTGAATAACTGCTGAGACACGACCCTTAATTGGATTATGCGGTAAAGAAAAAGACTGACTGACCTGTCCTGGCTTCTCTCTATGACTGCAAGTTAAAATTACCTTGCAAAAAGAAAATACATTTTTCTATAGGTTGCAAAATGAACAATTTAAAGTTTTCACAAAAATATCAGATTGATTGGTAAAAGTCTAATGAGTTGTTTTCTGTTAGAATTTCTGCTTTGTGGAAAAATTGACAACTTCACACCTTTAGTCTTATTAAATCTATCTATGTTAGTAAACTATTTTTAGATTGGAAAATAATTCCAGTTGGCTCTTTATTTTGTCATGTGAACTGCAGTCTGTCAAACCAAATGCCAGACACACACACTCAGAAGTGTACACATATCACAGGCCCACACACACTGACAGAGCACCTATTTTTATGGTGCAGCAGATGTGGCCATTGGCTGAGATGGTTAATCCGCAGTAGCATGTATGATACAAGCAGGATTTAGCCATAGCCATGATACAAACATCTGTCAGGATCCACTTTCACATGCACAAGCAGAGATAGGACAGAAGCGGAATATCTTTGGTCTTTATATTTGTGAAGTGGGGGGACAAATCGGTCAAAAGACTTGAGGTAAGTGTAATGAATTAATTATTGTGGGATGTTGCATTGCCTAAAAACTGTTGGTTTTCCACAGCTTATATAACATGTTTGTTCACAGCTTGATTTTAAAATTGCTCTGTACACATGGAGTTTTTTATTTTCAAAACATCATTTTTATGATAAACAAAAAACAAAATTTACATTTCAAATGGGTCACTGTCATAACTCTCCTGATTTATGTCTTATGACTTCATAAATTAAGCAAATAAATACCCAATATTTCTATGAATGATCGTCATTCCATTGCATACTTCTAAGTATTGTCAGTGCAAATACTGACAAATAAATAGCTAGCTACTCTTTAGCTAACTAAAACTTAATACTTCTTGATACTATATATATATATATATATATATATATATATATATATATATATTTTTTTTTTTTTTTTTTTTTTTTTTTTTTTTCGGGGTACTTAAACGTCAACCTTTCCCGAAGTTTTTTTTTTT
>JBAMIG010000003.1:9808640-9823269 GCA_037177335.1 Kiunga ballochi
ATCCATCTATCCATCCATCCATCCATCCATCTATCCACCGCTTATTCCCTGAACGGGGTCGCGGGGCGGCTGGAACCAATCCCAGCTGACATCGGGTGAATGACCAAACCATAGTAATGTAAAATGAAAAGGTTTTAGATGGACTTAAGAATTGATTTATTATGGGAGCAAATATTCATATATCCCTTAAAATTAATATTCAAAAACACTATTCTATCACCTTCCAAAACAAAAAGCCATTGTAATTTAAATCCATGTGAGAAAAAGATATATACATATATGTAAAAATGCGTTTTAAAATTAATTGTCACCTCATTTAATTTAAAACTAATTTATAAAATAATTTTAAAAATGCACATATAAATATATTTATAAACTAGCTTCATTCTTGTTTACTGGTAGAGCCATTTTTACTGTCAATATAAATCTCTATAAATCTTAACTTATTTAGCTATAAAATGATTTAAATAATTTCTAAACAAAATGGTCAACTTCAATATAAATGTCAAACACCTGAAGAATCTTTTTTCTTCACAAACTACAGAAAAGTTTTCTAGTTATTCTAGTTATACCTAAATTATGTAATTGGTCAGTCTGTCAGCATATGAACCTTAATCCTGTTACATATGTGATGTCTCTCAGGTTGTCAGTGATCACAGTAAAGAAAATACTTCTACATGTTTCTCTTGGTTATTATTTGAATTCCTGATCAGTGTCCTAACCAGTGTGACCCAAACTGACTGACCCAGCCTTACTCACTGACTCTGACTTGTGCTGGCCTGAGTGGCCGCCATCTTAGTCAGCTGATGTGACTTTGCTATTGGGCTTCATGAGGTGAAGCTAGACTGGAGTGAATTGATTCACGGGGATTAGGGATTAAGATTTCCCCTGCCGCTTTGGTGGAGTAAATCTGGGGATTATGATGTCAACAGCCTTTGGCTGCAAGAGAGGAAATTGAATTGCGAAGAACAGGAGCACCAATGGCCCAGGATTACTGCATAGTCAGTGAGAGATTGGAGATGAGAGTCCATGTCTGTGCCTTTCTTCTGCTCAGGAAAACCTCCACAAGAAGCCATTTACTGCCTTTGCAAAGTATGAATTACCTAAACAGTAGAACTGAGTCCGAATGAATGGTTATGTTGATTGAGGGATAAGAAGATTTCTGTGTCTGTTAATCCTGCTCTGGCGTGGCCTGTGAAGCATCAGGTGGTGAGTACTGCTAAGTGCAACAGGGATAACTTTGATACTGAACGTAGTGACAAGGATTTCCCAGTTTTACAACTGAATTCAACCATTGAACATCAAAACTTGTCCAAGGCTGTTACAAGGGTTATTAAAGAAAAATCTTTATTTCATCAAATTGAAGATAGGTTTTTACATTCAGAGCTAATCTTTGTGTTGTTGCATGCTTGTGTTTGTCTCTACATAAGCCAACTCCAGCTGTGGCTGTGCCTCCCGCTCCAGCTGTTGTCACGTTCGAAGGACTCTCTAAAACCAAGAAGATGAAGGTAAAATGGAGCCAGCTGGGTTTGGTGTTCTTCCTCATTTTGTCACTGGTGATGACAGGCTGCTTCTTCTGGCAGTATCAGCTGCCCAAACTTCTGCCAGGTAAGACCGACGACATCAGGCGATTGACTGATTTCTTTGTGTCAAATATTTGATTTTCAAAGTTTGTGAGTCTTCAGTATGACAAATAACCTACATTTAGACACATCAAGAGTCAAAATTAAAGAGGAAACTGTAGAAAAGGACACATGACTCACTGTGAGATGTGTTGTAAAGCCATTTGAACATGATGCAATTTAACCATCAGACTTTGCAAACGTGTGAAATTTCTTTGTTTTTTTTGTTGACTGGAGGCAACTCAGCCAAAATCCCACATAGGAAATGTTTATTTTCTGTTCTATTCTAGTCTACAGTCATTAAGCAGACTCCTTTATCCAAAGCGACTTACATATGATAAGCAGTTGTTTTACTATAGCTATTAAGCTAACATTCATGTCTTGCAGCAGGACAACTGTTCATTTTGTTAATTTGAAAATAAATCTTCACCATGTCAAATCCAAAGTTTTCATTTGATTGATTGTCAGTGAATGTTTGTCACAATCTTTCTGCAGTAACCCACTAAATATCAATTCCCAATGCAATGTGAATGAAGATGAATATTCTAGTTATCAACATCATAATTCTAACATAGGATAATGTTGTTGGTATGATAGTATATGACAGATACAGCCTCTGAGCTTGGTAGGGTTGTGTGTGCAATTGGCAGCATCAAACCAAGCTCATCTTGCAGGGAAGTGTCAGGTAAATCCTGACTAGATTAATATAATTTCTCAGAAAACACACATTGTATTTGAAGAGACAGAACTCAAGACTGATGTGTGAAATAAATATCCATAAAACAATTTCTTATCAGGACAGCATAAGTTTTTCCACCCCTACAAAAGTGCCAGTGATATTTTCTATGAGAACTCAGATGTAAATATGCTGACATGTACAGTAATTACAACACTTTAACCGCTTCAAAGGAAGATCACAAAAACAAAACACTTCCGCCTCAAACACTGCTTGTAACAGGAAATCTATGAGTGATTATTTAACAAGCAAATTGGTTCTTTAGCATATGTTTTAATAACATTATTGGTTTTATAATAAGAAAGTCGATGCTACAACATTAGTTATCAGTATTAAATCAGAATTCACATCAGGACCAAGATGCAAGCCTTTGAATCAAACAACCTGAAAATAGCCTGAAAATACAAGATAGCCAGTTATATCACATTATCCTCCTGTTATGTTATGCTGCAAATATATGTCTCTACAAAAAATTAAGTGTGTTGCAAAAGTGTGAGTCTTTGTTTTAATTTGACCCTTTCCCCCCCCCCCCACATTTCTGATCTGTCACTCAGATGAAGAGATGGGTCGAAATGGCAAATTGGAGATGATGTGTCCTCGCTTTCCAGAGCCTCTCCCTCTGGAGCATCCTATTCCCAGTCTCAAAGAAGCATTGGAAAAGGTGAGATAACTTCAGTTATGCATAAAATGATCTGCAGACAGGTTTTTTTTTTTTATCATTCCCACTCAAGAACAAGTAAATTTGCAGGCTGGCTGGTAATCCATGACACCAAATGTCATTTCATTTGACAGAAGGAGATTAAAGACAGAGTAGATGGAAAAGAGGGGTGGGTGAGGGTGAGGGGGGGAGGGGGGCGCAGGGGATAAACAGCCTATTCCAGTAAAAGCTTGTTTTTCCTCCATCAAAGAAGAAGCATTTTATAAACTAAATGTCTAAATGTGACATTTCAAAGTATACTACAGTATATGCCAGAGCCATTCAACCACATTTTCAACTTAGTCACTAATTAGCCAGTCTCATCAGAAGACAGAAGACAACACAAATATCAAATACAAACTAATTATACAATCCATGTTTGTAAATTATGAGAGAGTGACACATCTTCTGGTCCCTGTTCATTTTCTGATTTTAAGACATTGGGATATTTTTTAATATAGAGGACATTTAAAATGTTGACTGAGACATTTCATGAAAAATCAGCTTGAGTATCTTTACAATCTGATAAATGCATTTATGTGATGTTTACTGTCACATACTCCTGTTTAATTAACCCTCCAGATGTTGGGTAACTGAGGACACCAGTTGCTGGACCTCTGCAAGAAGAGTTTTATACTAGATTGGAGTTGCTCAAGTGTTTGTTCATATTCTGGATTTCATGATGCACCAAATGTTTTTATTCAGAAATATTTTAATATCTGCTCATGATGCTGTAACATCTGCATGTACCTTTTAGCACTGATGGTGCATTAGATGTGCACGTTGTCAGCTCTGGGAGCAACGGTAAACCCTAATATGGATGTGACTTTTAACTGAGAAATGGTAACAGACTGGATTTTCCATCTGAAGTGAGAATATAGTGTTTGCTGATCCAGTTTAAACATATTGACCAAAATGGGACATATTTAAGATGCAAATATTTCAGAGCTGACCTTTTCTTGCAGGTAGACATTTTGCTTCGACAGAGCATCAACCCTATCAGCCTTCCTGCTTTGTCTGCCATTGTTATCCTAAATGATACCATTTTGTGGACCGGTAACTTTGGAAAGAAGAACGCCAGTGACCCTCTCTCAGGACCACCAAATGAGTACACCATTTACAGGTATGTGCTGCATCGACAACCACATTATCGAGATCAGGGGTGCCCAAGTTTGGTCCTCAGGATTTACCGTCCTGCAACCTTTAGATGCAATCTTTGTCTAACAAAGCAGAATCAAATGAACCAGGCCTCCTAAAAGCTGGATGAAATGTAGAAGAGGGAATCCAGGAATTTGATTCAGCTGTGCTGGTGAAGGGATGCATCTAAAAGTTGCAAAATTGTAGAGCTCGAGAACTGGATTTGCACTTTTAACTTTAATCTCATAGCTGTTATTCTGTGAGTTATTTCTACTTCAAAGGAATATAATGTAACTTTTAGCCTAAACATTATTGTAGATGTAAGAAAACATGGATGTTTATTTGGGTCTATATTTAGTGCTCTGATGGGGCTGCTCTCTTCAGAAACTAGACATCGTACTTTTGCAGGAGCTAAATGGGATCTCATTGGATCATGTGACCTAGAGCACTTTGCTCTACAGTTTCTCCTCTAACAAACACACTTTTTTCTCCTCTTTAAATGAAAGTTTGTCATGGCTGAACTAAGTGAAAAAGGTGAAAATATCTGTGGTGGTCATAAAGAGAAAACGGGAAACGGGTCATTCCAGGGGAAAGACATGAGTTAACCTTGGAAGAGACTTCCCTTGTTAGAGTCGGATTGAAGAACAGTGTAGTTGCAAAAACCACTGATTGCCTCAGTATTACAAACACGTAAGTTAGCTTTTACCTCGATGTGCAAACATACCAAAACATGAGGCGCTTTTTCACCATTACTATCGCTTGTGGTTCTTAACCTTTTTTCCCTAATGACCCCCTTCATGCACATGCTAAAATACAATGAACGCCGGACTCACCCATAGCTCGTACTAAAACCATAGTTAGTTTTATGTCTTCAGCTGGGAAATTCTCACCATAAATATTGTTTTCTAGCTGAGTTTTGCAATGCATGAAGACAAAATAAAATCAACAACATATAGTCTTTTTTTTTTAAAGGGGACAACATGTGGATATTAATCCCAATGACTCTGGAAGTTGAAAACCTCAAGATCCCACTGGAATCTTTTGGGATCTCCTTGTGGGAAATTGGAGTAAGTTAGTCAACCGTTGGCAACACAGCAGTCAGACCATCATTCTGCCCGATTTAATAATGGCCAAGAGGAGTTTAAAAAACAAACAAGCAGTGTATTCTAATTGACTATTACCCAAAGGCATGTATTTGCTGTATTTTTACCCATTAAAGTGGAAATTTAGGGATACAAATGTGGATTACTAAATACATGGATGTGAGTACAAAATGTTTTTTCAACCAATAATAAAGTTTTTTTCAAAAAGATAAACTAAACAGATTGGAAACACAAATTCATACAAAATAATCATTTATACAAGATTTGATCCTTGAGCTGGAAATATGACATTTCCATTTGGTAAAAAAAAAAAAAGCTGAGAAAAAATGCTACTTGCACCAGACATATTGCAGTGAATTTTAGAATTACAAAGTGAAATGGAGAAGAGGACATTACTAAGCTGTAATAAATGCTCTCTCAGACAACACTGCACACAAACTGCAAAGACAGGGGACACGCTGGACTGATTACATCTCGCGTCTGGCCTGGGAACGTCTCGGGGTACCCCCAGATGAGCTGCTGCCCCCGCGACCTGACCTCGGATAAGCAGCAGAAGATGGATAGATGGATGAAGCATCAAATAATTTCCTTTATCCACTTATTTCAGGAGTCATTCCCAGTTGCTATTAAACATGATGCAGGGCGTATTCTGGAAAGGTTGCTACTTCATCACAGGGCTGTTACAAAGACAAATTACTATTCAAACTCTCTTGACTCAATATAAAAATCCTGATTTGAAATATCATGTCAATATGATCCCAATATAAAGCATCACTTTGAAATTATCAGAAGACTTTGAGAGTCTGACATTGTGCAAAACTTAAAGCAAGACAAATATTTATGACCATTGTGCTTATTAAGAGTTAGAGAAGCGCATAGCTTGAAAAAGAGTTTGAAATCAAAGCAAGTCAAGAGATATTGTCTCAAATTCCCCAAGCAATCTTTCCCTTTGACTGGGATGTGAGATCTGATTCAGGCCAAGACAGTCGGATAAAAATTGTATAAACCTCCAACTTGTTGGCTCAATGTTGTTAAGAGGACTTTTCATTCAAAGTTTCAAGTTTTATTAAAAACATATGGATTTTCTTTGTAGTCATGTATTATGTTTTATACAGCATTGTTATATGTTTATGCATATGACAGATGTGACTGTGATCAACTACTCTCACAGAGAAACTCAATGGCAAATTAGCCTAATGTTCTTATTAATGTAAGAAGTTTTCCATTTAAATTAGGGACTGGTTTGCTGACCAATCTAGGGTTTTAGGACAGTTTATGGAGATGTGTACATTAACTCTTAAAGTAACCCCAAACACAATATGAAACATAAAACCCAACCCAAAACCATAAAAGCACCCAAAAGTTAGAACTTTAAAGATGTATTGAGCACTTTCAGGCAAAATGTGTGTTTTTGTTTCTAGCACATTCATCTAAAAGAATCAATGTGGGTGATTTTTTATGAGTTTTTTTTTCTTGTTTTTTTGTTTTTGGGGCACAGTTTTTCTCTCTGTTGGCAGTTCAGTTTCATGCAGAAAGACATAGCAAGTGTTACTCCTGTTACTTATTATTCATAAGTAAAAAATGTTTTCATATTGTTTCATATAATATTAAATAGATTACATTTCCTACTTCAGCCTTTATATTATTAATATTTGAGCATTTATAAGATTACATTTGGGTATGTATATTAGTCGGTAATAAGTACTTAAATCAACACAAAAGTAAAACAAATATTTCCTATTTGTTTCTGTGCATTTCCAATTTAAAATTAATCCTTTTAAAGTAATCAAAGGAAAATGTAAGCTATGTTTTAGTTTGTTTTTCTTTTGTCCATTTTTTTAATTCTAGTTTAAAGAAGTCCAGTCTTGTCATACACTATAAACTATTCTCTTTGAAAAGATTGACTTACTGCAGGAGAATTTCCATGAATGACAAGTTAAAATAAAATTTATAATAAGTTCAAATCTACATCTGTAAACATTTTTATCCATTATCTACCGCTTATTCCCTAAACGGGGTTGCAGGAAAGCTGGAGCTAATCCCAGTTGATATTGGGCGAAAGGCGGGGTACACCCTTCCCAGGTCGTTAGTCCATCACAGGGTGTGTCTTTTGTGTAGCCTAGACTTACAACCATACACACGCACACACACTCCTATGGGCAATTTAGAGTCTCCAACCTATCCTCAAGGTGCATGTCTTTGGACTGTGGGAGGAAGCCAGAGTACCCGGAGAGAAACCACGCTAACACAGGGAGAACATGCAAACTCCACACAGAAAGGTTCCTGGTTGGACTTCCGCCCTAGATGAGGCTCGAACCAGTAACCTTCTTGCTGTGAGGGTACAGTGCAGCCCAAAACAAAATATAAACAAATATGTCAAACTAGATGCTTTTTTTTTATTATTAATCTTGTAAATGAATTTAAACTCACTATGAATAGTTTTTGCTTTTTATTTTTGTTAAGCCAAAATGAATCAGTCTCTTCTAATTTTCCTTTAACTTGTCTGACATATATAAACATGCAGAGGAAAAAAACACATAGTAATGTATAAAAAAAATTAGGTTTGACTTATTTTGTTCCAAAGTACAGAAAAACAATCACAGCTTTGTCTTGTTTGTCTTTCAGAATTGCCAGCCTATCCAAGATTTTCCCAACACTAATGCTGTACAGACTTTGGGAGGATGGGAGGATCAGTTCTTTAGACGACCCCTTGGAAAAATATGTGGAGAACTTCACCATAAAAAACCCTTTGGGAAAGACACGAGACTCTGAGCTGAAATATGTTACAGATGGCCTGATATTTCTAGACAGTGGGGAGGTTCAGATTCGTTCCTCCACAGTCACACTTCGCAGAATGGCCAGCCAGCTTTCAGGTACGAAGCTCCAGCAGATAAAAATCAATCATTTAGGACATGAAACTGCAGAATGCCTGTTTTATCTACCAGTTGAACAGTACTTAATGTATTTAAGCTCTATATCTTTGTCTGTTAGTGTTGCATGCCTTTATACTGCCCAATTAGGAAAAATCTAAAACTTTTTCAGAATTAAACTCTCAAAATTTATTTAAAATGTAAAAAGAATATTTATCTGTTGCACTTTTCAGGTTTTAATGCTTCAGTTTGTGTGAAATGAAGAAATAAGGGGAGACACAGGAAGAATAAAAGATTTTCAAATATGTTCTTGTATCTGAGGTTGTAATCAAGGTTTCAGGACTGAATGTAATTATCGTGTTCACAGAACTGAAGTTGTCGCAAACCAGTGAAGGGCCACCAAACACTGTTATAAACTCTGCTCTGAAATTACATGTGTAAGAAAAAGCACAGCAAGACAAAAAAAATAGGTGGTGATTGTTTCAGTCTTTGGATGGAGGTTCTTGCCAATCACATTCAGTAAATTTATTCTTGTTACTGTGGGTTAATGCAGGTCTGCCCAGGAGGCTCCGGGCCACAAATCTGCTCTGGAAAGGAAAAACACAATCTGCCGTTAATTTGCTGCAAGATGATGTTTTGGTTGCAGATCCAGGAACCAAGTAAGTGCAAATTACTGCTTAATTATTCTTTGGACAGCAGTGTGCTCTCGTTCTCATGTTTATTAAATATATCACATGATCATGAGACACAAAACACCAGAATCAATTAATTCAAAATATCTCACTAAAGGTTTACTTTGATTTTACCTTGGAGGTTAGATCTCAGCTTTAATTGGTACCGATTGCGCTGTGACATATTACATTGGTTATTAAGTGTGACGGCTGTGTGTGATGGAGGTCTAACACTTATTCAGACAGCTCAGTTTACTTTATAAGCTTCTGGTCCAGATATGTGACGTAAGTACAGTGGCTTATTTAGTTCAATTCTCTGAACACCCCTGATCTCCTCACTTTGTTCCCCTTCAGATGTCACTACAGTAACCTTGCCTTCTCTCTGCTCGCCCATGTGATGGCAGAGCGAGTGGTCGGAACCGATTACCAGCGGTGGGTCATGGAAAACATTTTGGACCGGCTGGGGATGGAAGACACAGGCTTTGACCTGACCCCTGGGTTACAAAATCAGATGGCAGTGGGGGTATACTCGAATGGAAAACCAGCTCCACTTTATGACCTTGGCTGGTACCGGCCTTCCGGTCAGATGTTCTCCACATCCGCAGACTTGGCCAAGCTCGCAATGATGCTATTAGGTGCTTATCACCGCAAACTGCTAGAGCCAGACTCCTTGAAAATCATGCTTACTCCACTCTTTAGATGTGATAAGGACTACTTTGCAAACCGTACGGGCACACCGTGGGAGGTGAATGAACTGATGGGCTATGAGGTGGTGCGAAAAGATGGCGATCTGGATGGCTACTCTGCTACGTTCTCCTTAATTCCAAGGCTTAAGCTTGGCCTGGTGGTGCTCATGGCAGGCAGCAGGTCGCAGAAACAAGATTTGGTGACTAAGGCATACAGCTACATCATTCCAGCTATAGAGAAAGCCTTCAGAGAAGCCAAGAAGGTCCTGGCTGCTCCTCCAAATCCAGATCCTTACATTGGCTATTTCACCTACAGCAACATCACCTTTTATGAGATCAAAGTGGGGCCAGATGGAGTTTTGATCATGCAGCAGTTTGGCCCTCAGATTGAGGAGCTGATCCCAGAGAGGTACCGGACAATTAAGCTCAACTACTTGCTTGAACGAGTGTTCAAAGTTGTGTTTGAAAAGGAATACCCATGTGTTTTGCAAGTGGGTACAGCCTCAGTATCCCTGGAAGCCCAAGATGGGCAATTATTTAACTTCTACCTATTTAACAAGCAGGGTTTGTCCACAGGCTTTGATGCACCAGGACTTAACACATACAATGTAGTAAGAATAGCCCGCAGACCTACTTTCTCTAGCTGAGCTTCAGCCTGTCTGCTACCTAATGATAATTACTTTGACTGCTATAAGAGACTGAAAGTGAAAAAGAAGCTTTGAACACTGAAAGGATGGGATTATTAATCTGATGAGTTTGAGGAGTCTTTTGACGGAGAACATAAAAAAACATTTTTAGAAAACAATGAATGTCTGCTCAGTGACATGCATGAATGTCCTCCTGCTATGCTCCTTCACACCTCTGAGCTAAACATTAAAATTGTGTGATCCAGTGCTTTGTACTCTTTTAGCCTTCATTTTATCCCATTTTTGTTGTCCTGACCTTTTCTCTTGTTGACTTTTTGTTCAGACAAAAGAGATGTGGGTCGTGTACATGAAAATGTTGTTTATCTCTTTTCCTGATCTTCAATAGACTGCACAAAAATATTGGGCTCTATCATACTCAGCTTTCATTGGTCGAATGAAAACTATATTAACACGTGAATTCACTTGTGTTGGGGAAAAAGTTAAAGGAAAATGTGTCTTGCCACAGCTTTAATGATAAGAGATTTGGATTTAATGGTTGCAACTATGTGCTAAGATCTGACAAAGAGCAAATTGAAATAAGATCCTTGACAAGCCCTACCTCTTTGCTCAAAATGATGAAATACAACTGCTGAAGGAAATATCACGTTCAGGTAAAACCTCATAAAGAAGAAGAGTCTGTGGTTTACCTTTTTATGAGATACCTGGTCTGAAGATGCAATGGAAATGAAGTGGGTATTGAAAATGTTTATCCCTATAGTGAAATATCATTGTGAGTCAAAGGTTATGCTCAAGAAGGAAATTTCATATCAAGTTATTTATTTTGTGGAAAATCTCCAGTTGGGTTTCATAAAGTCTTGAGAAAAGAAGTCACATGGTTATGGAAGATCTTTGATATAATTAATTTTCTACAGACAGTTTGCTTTTTACACTGTATAACTGAGTACGTATCCATCCGGGGGATAACTGTGATTTAATTAAAATATATATTTTTATTTACAATTCTGTGTTCACTGTAAGGAAACAATGTTTGTTTGTTGGTTTTTTTCTGTAGTGAAAAACAAACTATTGGAGGTTTTTATTGGAGGTGTTTATGCTTTTTCCAATTGGACAATATCAGCAGCATTGTAGTACTGTTAGTTTACTGGGCTATGTATGTGAAAAGGTGCTTTGACACTGAATTCTATGAAAACAAATCTCAAGCCGTCTATGATTCCAGATTTAAAAACATATAAGCAGAATATTTAAAGCTAAAAATGTCCTTTGCTTTAGTTCCTGTACTACATTGTGCTAGCTGTGGCACATCTACATGTACATGTTTAGCAAACAGCTGGGAATATCACCAAGTTATTTAACTATCACAACACAGCTGTAGTTTTATTTGATTAATCTGACAATATGAGATCAAAATGTTCTAACTTGAGTCCCAAATAACGTGAAGTCTGCAGAACTAATTTTGTGTCATCCTGGATCATCAAACTCCTGCTGTTTTCTGCTGTTTTCAGCAAAGAGCTGTAATCCCCACGGAATCAGGGGAGTAGACTTAATTGCATTATTGTCTATGTGTCAGTTTGAACAAACCTACAAGGTTGAATACTGCTTGGTGTCGACTCCTTTTGTAATGATTTTGCACAGAAACTTGTCTATAATCAAAACACTTAAAAATTCATATGAAAAGGCATTAAGCCAAACATTTAATAGCTATTTTTGACAGGTCAACATTTATTTGTGTACCTATTTAAAGTGAGCATTTGCACAATAACCATAGCCAGTTATCATGATTGCAATCACAGTAAACAACAGCTTACCAGTCATTCAGCTCACGTACAGTATATGATTTCTGGCCATGCAACAAAAGACAAAACAGTGATTACAAAAAGATCACAGTACAATAGAACATTTTTTGTGTACAAGTTTCACTGAATCACACAGAAATATGTGGATTCTTTGCTGTTGAACAACACATTGATTTTCAAACGAGAGCAAAAATAATAAAGAATAGTATTTTGTCATTCAGATTATATTTCCACCGCTAAGGCATACACCAGTTACAGAATAAGACAGCAGGTGTAATATGTAGGCACTGTCATTTTGGAGACAGACTAAACAAAGTCAAACTTTACACGCAATCTTTTAATAATAGCATGTTTTCTGTCATAGAGAGCAATTTAACATCATGGAGGATACACAAATATGCAGGTTTTTCCAGAAGAACATGAAATTATTTATATCATCAAAGGATGATCATGGAGCTGGTATTGAGAGACAGTTAGCTTAGTGCTAGCATAAAGGCTATACATATCAGGTGCTGAATAACAATATCTATTTAAATGTATCTTTTTCCTAAAATTAGTATGCCTTTATAGTTTTTTGTTTGTTTAGTTTTTTTTAGTGGTCTTGTGTGACAGCCTCTTGGAGAACTGAGGAGAATTTCTGATCTATGCTAACAGACATGGCGGCAGCTGTGACACATGTATTAAAGCGGGTTATTTCATAACCAGCATGTTAGTGATTCAAATTCCGGCTTTGGCGTCCACATGTCAAAGTGTCCTTGAGCAAGACACTGAACCACCAGTTGCTCCCGGTGCTGCGTCACCGGTGTGTGAATATGTGAGCCAATGGGTGTCAAAGCGCTTTGAGTACACTGATATAGGCTATAGAAAAGCGCTACAGTACAAGATTTACCATTACCATTTACATGTGGACTACAGGGCCACACAAGAGCAAATATTTGTTCTGTACAGCAACTTCATTATTTAAATATATGATTCTGCTGTTAGCTTTTATAGTTTTCCTGCTTTTTCACTTATTTATTCCAAGATTAGAGCTTCAGAACTGTGACAAAGCTGATCTGGAGCAGAAAACATTTGCAGTCACCAAGCATGCAATAATGCCCAGCAATGCATGAATTAATAAAAAAAAAAAAATCACAACGTTAACAATTGTCAGATTCAAAAGTGATATTATGTAAAAGTAATGTTTTTTTCAGTAATTAAGTTTTGAAGTTTGCTTTTTCAGGTGGCAAATAATAGTTCCTCACTTTACCCAAGCTGGTAGCTACTATCTGAGCTTCTACATCAGAATTCTTTGGCTTTGGCACTGCCTGCATTATACAGCAGGCAAAACACTGACTGCATATAGAACAATTATCATAACTCTACTTAAGTTTTTTTTTCCTTTTAGTTGTCCAATACAAGCTTAAGAGGTTGTAAACGGTACAATGAAAGCTTTTAGTTTAGACAAATGAGATCTATTGTGTTCATAAGAAAGCTGAAAACATGCAGGTAGAATCCAGTCATCTAAAAAAAAAATCTCATATTTTGCTGTACTTTGAGCTTTTCTGTCTATCAATACCAAATCATCTGACTAATCTTTTCATGGCTATTAATCAACTGTCATTATTTCTCACCATTTCCTAGTTTCCTATTAATTCTCATTAAATCTCCCTTCTCATTGGGCTGGTTGCTTAAAATGTTATATATAAAGAATCAAGTAAACTTTTAGCAGAAATGCAATGCTACATATTCACATGATTATATATAAGCATTGTAACTCTCAAAAATAAGAAATAATGTATTTTTGAAAATTCCATTATAAAGACTTTTTTTTTTTTTTACCTGTCCTAGTGATTTTCTGTTATGTCAAACAGGCATGTTTCTTAGCAACTTGTACAGAGTAATGGCCACCAAGCAAGCTTTTTATGTTTTTACAGCCACTGTAGGCATTCAATAATCACAATACTAAACCTAAGGTTCAGAGGTTGCAGTTTGTTGCAGTGTGTAGCTTATGCAAATATGTTTCCAATAATCCTACAGTCTGGACCTCATAGCAGTATCATAACAGTTGCACATTACAAAAGTTCAGTACACAAATTCATCTTGTGTCATTTCTGAAAGATCTTAAGAAACCAAGATATGAGAAGTTGTTTAAAATTCAAGGAGAGCTGACCTCAAAATATAGTCTCTTTTTTAAAACGGGTTCATTTTAAACTAATTAAAATGCGCTGAGCAGTAATACTTAAGGGTGAGTTACACAAAGCCGAGGTCAAAGTTTTGGACTACATCTGAAAACACTTTGATCCTAAAAGAACATGAAACAAATACTAAGCTGCTGTGTGTCAAGCAGAGGCCCAGTGTCATTTGTGATTTACGCGTTTTTAATATGATTAAGGCTACGTTTTTAAACTCTTATCTTTAAGATTAAAATGGTCAGCTTTGGTAATTGGTTTTGAGTTTTATTTTCATTTCTGGCAGCATTAAGACGCAGAGTGACAAAGCATAAAGTTCCCATTAAATCCAACTTTCAGTCTGAAATCATGGCTGTCTCATTTTCTAATTCTGTTTCTCTTTTCATTTCACCCTTTGCTGGGCATTGTTTAGGAAAGATGATAATAAAAGTGAAAGAAAAACAGCTTTGTTTGCATTGTGCGTACAAGGTATAACAGATATATATGTGGACAAAAA
>JBAMIG010000003.1:9849618-9879028 GCA_037177335.1 Kiunga ballochi
TATAATGTAACTGGGAACTGTGGGTTTATTTCTGCTCATAGATTTCACATAAATACAGCACATTCTGGCTGATACTAAAGACGGATATGGAGCGCTTAGTGATAGATTAACGTAAACATACCGAGACATAAAGAGATAGAGGTTTCTGTTGGTACCATCCACATATACTTGCTGTGTGAGTGTGTTTAGGCCTAATCCATGCTTTATCCTGTGTTAATGCTAGGTAGTCAATGGTTATCACTGGACCCATGCCCACCAAACTGGCATTGTCAACAACTAGAAACACGTGACTGCACGTCCTCCATACTCCTGGGTTTCTGGACTTCCTCACGGTTCATTAGTTTACTTTAGTTTCCTTCGCTGCATGTATCTATTCTAGTTGCCATTAAATCCTGTTTATCCTGCCTCACTTTTACTTCCTGCTTGCATTAGATCCACACCTCTGCACCACTCAGTGTTACACTGGTCCTACATTTGCTCAGTAAAATCCATGTGTAAGAACACGTTATGGTCATGAGTGAGGTTTTGTTGACTGCACATTTAAAATATGAAACAACTTCAGAAATTTGCAAATTCTTTTTATTTAAATCAATTAAGTTCAGTTTAGGCAAGAATCAACAAATCTAAAAAATATTATTGAAAGGTTACAATCAATGCAGCGGATATGATTAAAAAGTGTTGATACATCCGGGGTGATTGTTTTTTTTATTTACATAAATAATTGGCTGACCAAACTAAAACCGATACCAACACTTTAACATTGCACCACCCTTATTTTTCAAATTGATTTAAAATAAGTTCACATTTAAAATATACAGCCTTTTCATGTTCAGTCGTGGAAAATTAGACTTTCTCACTGATTTGCAGCATGAAATCATTTTGTCCCAAGTTGAGCAGTTCTTGCTCCTTAAACGAATTAACAAAAAGCCACTTCTAAAGACTGTGTGCCATTGCAATAAAACCACAAAATAAAATGTTGTTCTGTCTGCACAATAACAAGGCCAAACTGAAGAAACAGCCAGAACAAACAATGGAAATCAGTCTGATTCTGCAGCAACAGTCAAATGCTACTTTAGACTGATTCAGGTAAGGCAAGCTCCACATGCAACAGATTTCAGTCAACATCACACACAGTTCCTACACTTAGTATTTGTTGTTGCATTTTACACTGAAAAGTATTAAATGGAAAATGTGAATTTTGCACTCAGGCATCATGTCCCGTTGAAAGAACAATATTGTTTATTTTAAAACTCATTTTGAATTAAATGGGTGGTGCATTATTAAGTCCCTCGTTATGTTTATGCTAATACCAATAAAAAAAGTTTTTACAGTGGCCCCAAAATCAAAATACAGGAGAGAAATTAGAAAGTGAAAACAATCTTGAAATGATTAAAACAGATGATAAAAGAAGATGGTCAGCACAGAAAGCGAGCAACTGTGATAATGGTTATTATACTAGAAAAGACAGTTGGCTGCAAACCAATTGTTCCAGCATTTGCCCTATTACAGTGCTCCCTGTTCTGACCAATGCAGGCTGCATAGGCCATCACATGGGGAATGTAGTTCTGCTCATTGACTCCCTGTAGCAGGTGAGCCAGGGGACCCTTGGCAAACACAGCCACATCATCTCCTCCATGAGTTTCTGAATTCAGAGGTACCGCTGCCTGGGCCTGGTAGTTGTTTCCCTCTGAAAGAAAACACAGAGAAAAAGATACGTTATTGTCTTTAATTCCTAAAGCACAACAACAAAGATCCTAAAACAATGCTAGCATTAGCATAGCAGACAGCTTGGTTGATGCTGCACTGATCTCTTGAAGCCAAGAAGAATTCACTTACGGTATTCAACAGCTGAAACGTTCTCCCTTGCACTATTTACAAGTTTGTAACCGGGTCCATTCCCATATAGAATTGAAGTGAAAGGTTTCTGATCAATATCACTAAGCATTGGGGCCAGACCTGTGGATGAAGACAGACCATGGAGTATTGTGCTGCACCAGAACCACACAAAAGGCTGCAGCTTTAACCGTCATTATCCATAATAGGTAAATGATATATAGGATCTACAACATCTTTGACATTGCATTACCAAATATTGAATTTCCTCTGAGTGTGTAGCCGCCAAAGTTGAACATGTGAGAATGATCAGCAGTAACTACAGTCAGCGTATCATGGGTGCTGGTCAAACGATCTGCATGGCCAATGGCCCGGTCCATTTCCACGGCTTCATGCAGAGCCATCTTGGCTTTGCCCTCATGGTGTCCATGATCAATACGCCCTCCTGGTGGAGAGACATTTATACCCCATTAGTTCCCACACATAACAGAGAATATGTGACATTTAATTCCTTTTGTTTGTTCACTGAAAAAGCACTAAAGTAGTTTAAATCCTGCTTCATTTCTCTGCTCCACTAACCTGTATAATCACTGGGTGAAGTGGGCATGAAAAAAAAGGTCAAATATCCCTGCAATGTTCTCATCACAAAGGTATAGGGGAACAGGTGTTTCAGTTACTGTTCAACTCTTACTTTTAACCAAGCTGCAGGAGTTATACAAGCAAACATGAACAACTAAAGCAATAAGATGATCCTCTGCACCAAATGACCCGTTCCTGTTACATCTAATTATTACTAGATCAATACTAGATTGCCACTTGCAAAGTTCTTTGCTTTTCTTTCAGAAAATCTATTCTTTTTCTTTTGTATTACTGCATGTATAAGACTCCAGAGTGGATAAATACCTTTTATTCAGTGTCCACATTACTGGTCTCAATATCTTTTTATTTTATAAGCTAACTCATTGTTTGTGTAACTATTAAATGTATATTTCACAGATTGTCTGACGTTCTCTAAAAATATGCAAGTTGGATTAACACTAACAACAAAACAGCCTGTTTTATCTATATACAGTAGCATGAAGCTATTAAACCTGATTTCTATCGTGGACACATTTTAAGCAACTTCAGTGATTTCTGATTTTTAATGGAGTCTTTAACAGAACTTGTTTCCATGAGAACACTGTGTATTAGTCTGGTTGTTGGTGTACAGCTGTAAGTCCTATGATTAAAGGCCATCTCATGTAATTGCAGACCACCCTGCTCTTTCTGCCTACTATCAGTCACATTCCTACTGGGTTATGTTGTGCTGAAGTGTGGGCAGCTATATTTGGGATAAGTGTTAAGGTCTTTGGGTTTTTGTTTGGAATTTGCTGAATTACTCTTTAGTTGTACATGAAAATGTTGTGTTCTGGTTTGGTTAGTATTCGAGATCGCTCTTAGGTATACTTTAGATTTAGCTGTATTTCACTCGGTTTTAGTGTCACTTCAGTATTTATATTTTTATGATCTCTGTTTTAGCTTTAATAAAGTTCATGTTAGGGTTGCCTTGCCAATGTTGAGTAGCTTCACATTCTTCTTCATTTTGTTTTTGAACTTTTGTTATATAAAGTGCTGCAAACATGTGAACTGCCTGCTCAGTATTGAGTCATACATCCACCAATCTTGACAAACAGTTTCTCAAATGGCTGTGTTTCAGTGCCATGTTTGCAAAGAGTAAACTTAAAACAAACTGTGTCACAGCGGGCTGGGTGGCAGACATAAGCAGCTGGGAATACTGTGCTAATTAAATATATATGGCATATTTTTCTGCATTATTACAATCAGAAGAAAAAGCATAATGCATTTAATGAATTCATGTGCAGTATCTCACAATATTTTAGCAAACTGTTCTCATTAAGTCATCTTCTTCTAAGATCATCTTCTTTTAAGTCAGTACCTGAAAAAGAAGACAAATGTGGGGTTTTTTGCCACTGTAATTAAACAAACTCACCTTCTACCAGCAGGTAAAATCCATTGGGGTTCTTCTTCAGGATCTTAATAGCTACATCTACCATCTCTGTCAGTGAAGGATCAGTATTTGGGTTCTTCTCCAATTCATAGGACATATCCACAGGTTCAAAGATACCTGGAATATCAGCAGCAATGCCAGGAAGAACAGGAAGAAGAGCATCTTTCACACAGGAAATATGTCTACAGCAAATGCAGACACTAATGCCTCCTCATTTACACTTCAATGAGAATTTTATAATGACACTGACATACCCAGTAAGTATTCCACGTCGTTTGGGTTGAGGGATAGAAGCTGGCTCTTGTTCCATACATAATGACCCTTCTGCAGGGGAAAAGAAGAAATATAACACTGCACTCCCTTTGAACTTCAAAACAAGAAACTTTTATAGGTCAATAAAAAAGAGAAGAAAAAAAGGACCTTATCTTTCATTTTCTCTTTCCATTCATTCACCAGGTTTCTCCCATCTTTCCGTGTGCCGCTGAACTTTGCTATATTGGGGTATTCTTCATCTGACATGTTTTTAGGAAGCATATATTTCCTTCCTCCTCCCATAACCACCTGAAAATACATAAGAGAGAGAACTAAAAGGTAAATGGTCTTGTACTTGTATAGCACTTTTCTACACATCTGTGCACTCAAAGCACTCACATTCACACACCGGAAACACAGCACCGAGGAGCAACTGGTGGGTTCAGTGTTTTGCTCAAGGACACTTCAACATGTTGTAACAGGTACGGGTCGTGTGTGTCCTTAAAACTAGCTCAGTTGCTATTTGAAGGAAAATGTGGTGATGAAAAACTGAAACTCACTCGTAGTTTACTGGATTTCCACAGTGCTTCGTTTTATTCCACATCCTTAATAAACCCGGTTGGACGGCCTCTGTTTTGCAATACATTAAACAAAACACAGTGGCAACACAACCCGCATGCCACAAAAGAGATGGAAAACTAAGAAGGGCAGAGCAATATGTAAAGTGTCCTTTCCCTACGAAGCAGCATTCCAGTCAGCGGGGTGCAGACTGATGGTGTCATCAGTCGTGGACAGTCAAAGTGTTCATCAAGAACCATTACCCAATTGTGATTGTTACAATGTGGACCACCAGAGCTTGCTGGTTTAAGAAAAAACCCACTCTACAGTGGCCCGTTGTGACATAAATCACGGTCTTAATCTTGCAAAGTAAAGAGGACACAACAAATCCCAAACAACTGAGCTCAATTGTATTTATAAAGGCCTTTAAAATAACCACGACTGAAGCAAATGTACATAATTAGACAAAGCAACACAGGAAGATAAGATATTTAACAGGGAAATAAATAATAAAAATGTTAATTATTTAGAGAAATGTTCAAAAACAAAAAAACGTTTTGAAAGAATAATAATATTTATAAAAAAAATATATATAGCCAATAATGACAAAGAAACCATGACTGTTAAAAAAAGGAGTTTGTTGTCTAAAAAATTAATTAAGATTTAATTTGAGGCGATTCTATTCTATTCTATTCTATTCTATTCTATTCTATTCTATTCTATTCTATTCTAATTGATTCTATTCTATTCTATTCTATTCTATTCTATTCTACAGTCATTTATCAGATGATTTTATCCAAAGCAACTTACATCTGAGAATTAACCTCTGAGGCAGGACCTCATCAATAAACCTATAAACCTAAATTACTGATGTTACCAACAGAGGACAGCTTAATATGCGGAAATCTTTTGAGTTTTTTCCATGGCACAGATTTTGACTCACGTCTATGTTGGGAATGTTTTCAAAAAGCTGCAGGGCGATGTCCTTGCACCCAGCCTTCAGGGCTTCAGCTGGCATTTCCCCGTCGGAGTACCAGTCTCTGTCCACGCAGTGAGCATAAGCAGCGCTTGGAGTAGCATGGTTGACACGTGTTGTAGTCACTATTCCCACAGACTTTCCTGCAACAAACACACAAAAGCAGCTTCATCACAAAATAATATATATTTCTTTTATTACAACCTGTTTCCTTTCATCATTTAATCTTTTAAATGTTGCTCAGTTCCATAACCGTTCCTCCCAATGGAAGCTGCATCTTAACCTGTTAGACCAGTTGATACTCTCAAATTTATTTCTTAAAGGTAAGAGCATAAACAAGTGGTGACCTGACTGTGTGAAGTCTCTGATTAGGATTTCTGTTTTCAGTCTGAGAATGCCAGCATTTTCTTTACTAGGCATGAAATGGCACGGAGACCATGTGAGTACGTTGCTGATATAAAGTCTCTGATATTTAACCCTCTGAAGCCAAACGTGTCACATTTGATACATGAATTTTCTGAGAATATTTGCATCACTTTATGGTAGGAACCTTATGGTACTGATACATAAAAGCAGATCACACACCAATTTTGATCTATCACATGGTAATAAAAAGTAAAAATACCAAACAAACAGTTTTTTTTTTTTTGTTAAAGGGTAAAATAATACCCAGTTTTTTTTTTTAGGTTGGGCTTAAAATGATAATGTTCTCCATAGTCTCTTCACTAGTTATGGGAAATGTGGAGCATGTTTTTGCTTCAGGACATTGAGAGATATGTGCAGGATTGGCTGCTACAAATCACAAAGTCCAATAAAAATCTTGATTTAACAGCAACATTTTGAATGAATTCTTCAAAGAAATCTTTTTTTAATAAATAAGGAAGAAAATGTGCGCTAAATGTGCACAACATACATTAAATCACATTTTCATGTTAGCTTGTGCTTCTATACAGATGATAACTGGGCAGTTATCATCTCATTATTATCATCTCACACTCATTATTTCTCCACTGCATTTTAAATTAAATATTTGTCAGGACTAACTTTTGGGGAAGCTTTCATTGAAGTTTTGTAAACAAATTGACATCAGCTTGAGTGATTATATCTTTACCGCTTTTAAACCCAAGTAAAAATGATTTCATTACCTTGTAAATATGTAGAAAGTAGCTCAGAGGAAAAATAAATCTTTTAAATCGAGGATTCAGACGCATCGTGGTGTGAAGTGGTGATGCCAGGGAATAATTTAACAAGTTAGTCTAAACTGGTCACGGTCGGTCTGAAGATCAAAACATTTTTTTTTTTATAGATTTTATTTCAAATTTGCCCCGAAAGTAATTTTGGTTGAAAGGTTGAACGTCTGCAAGTGGGAATGAGCGGACTAAAAAAAAAACATGTCTACAGAGCACCACTTCCCAGACCACTTCAAAGGTAATGCTTTGAGCTATCGAGTCACTGCAGCGAGCATTCCCCCTTCACATTAACATAACATTATCTGCAGCCATAATTTAGTTTCTGCAGACATGAAATGAAAGAAACTTCAGAATTAAATAAAAAACTAATGTCATTTTAAGCTTGTTGAAAGTCTCCTCACCTGCATCTTTAGCCCATTTGAGGATGGAGGTGACCTCATTGCCCTGTGTGGTGTTACACTGGGAGCGAACAGCAGCTGCACTCACGCCCACTGTGCCCTCGTTGGCCTTAACCCCACAGAGGTAAGCTGTAGCTGTGCCGGCACTGTCAGGCACCTGTGCGTTAGTGTTGTATGTCTGCAAGAGCACCAACCACCAACAAGTCATCAACATCCTTATTCTGACAGATTTGCAAAAAATAGAACAGCAATGTTTTTTTTATCAACAAGTATTCCTAAATATAAAAACTTCACACAAAACAAAAGTGGAAATGTGTATTGATTGTCATCTATTGGTTGAAAGAATCAAGTCTGAAGAAACAAGGCATAATAATAATGTAACTATACCAAACCACAATAGCCTGGTGCCTTCATCACCCACAACCAGCAAAGTCATTTCTGCATCTTCCTCACATTTCCACTTCTATGATCCAGCTGACCACTGCAGCAGGGTGCAAACTCAGAGGGGCCGCTAATCAGGTAGCAATCAGTCACCTGATTGTTAGCATCAGGGGTGCCAGAGGCTCAAAACAAGTGTTAGTTAACATAAAAGGCTGACTGGCTTTGGCAGAGAGAATTTGGATAAGATGTTTATGGTTATAACCCACATCTATCAGTGTAACACAGAGTGGTGCAGAAGAATGGATCTAATTCAGGCAGGAGGCAGAAATGATGCAGGATTAACAGGATTTAATGGCCAAAAGAACAGATACAGTACATGCAATGAAGGAAACTATAGTGAACTAATGAACCGTGAGGAAGAACTGAAACAAGCCACAGATGAAGTAAAGGAATAAACCTACACCAGGTAGAACTGAATAACAGGGAACTAAACAGAAATACAAGACACCAAAACAAGCCAATAACACCAGATAATCAAATAAATAGCAATTTGAAAATTTTGCTAAATTATTTTTTAAGCTAATAAAATACATTTTATTACTATAATATAATGAATTAACTTAATATACTTAGTAATCAGTCAATGAAAGGACATGTGTAGCCTTATGTACACACATCTTTTGTTATCAGCTGGTTTAAATGGTAATATTGAAATGGTCCAACATTATTCTCTTATTATCAAACCTGTAACCTAAATACACAGTCAGTTTAACATTATGTGACAAAGTCAGGCACCCTGTTAATCGTTGCATTGATTTTGATGAGACTGTTAATGGTTTCCTGACTGGACACGTATCATAAAACACTGTTGATACTTAAACCTTTGACAAAGATACAAAGGGGAACTTGTCCATCTCCAGCTGTGTCTCTTCTCCACTCTGTCCACTAAGTTGACCCTTTAGTATTCGAGCAGCAGTCACCGTGGGGACGCCCATACCTAAACACCAAAAACAGGTTGAGTGTTCAGACGGATTTTTCCTCAGCAGGAGCAGATTTAGACAGCGCATGCAGCATGAAACATGAAACATTCAGCAAAATGTTTCCTTTGGTGTATGTTACAACAAATAAACGGATTATAGGAGGGGTGAAAAGTTCTATTACTTATTTGTTTATGCAGGATAATCACATCTAAATATCATGTTTCATTTAGTGCATTTTCAGTTAGTATGTCTTTGGGCTTTGGGTGTTAGTTTTCCATGCTAAATGCCTGACAAAAATACTATTTAAAATACAAGGCAATACTGTGGCAAATATCTCACATATCTCTAGCTCCTGAAGCGAGAGATGTGTGGAGGCTCTACTGTGATTACTGCAGTGTGAAGACCTTTGATGCATTTACTGATCTTACCAAACCTAAGGCCCAGAGAGGACACCGTTTATCGTGCGAGGGACTTTCATCTATCCTACACTTTTCATTTCCATGCAATTAAGAATTAAGTAGCGAACACGGGGGAGAGTTGATACCTTTGTGTTGATCAATTCTTGTTTGAATTATTAAAGTTTCCCAGGTATTCTGTACCTGTGCTAACATGACCCTGAACACAGTTTTGTGCCTGCAGTGCAGAAACACAGTGGAGGATAAGTATTTTTGTGCAACCATAGTGAGTTCCCACAAACTGCTGTTATTCCATCAGCTTACATCTGTAAACATTAAAAAAAAAAAAACGTAATCCATCTTCTCTTACATCACTGCATCCTGTATGTCATTCCAGTGTAAATAAATCAAGCTTACAAGTATTCCCATCCATCAAAGCAGAAAACACTGAAATAAAACGGGACTTTAGGAGCACCATTATACAAATACAACAAAAAAAGGAACGATGCCACATCTTACCATCACCAAGGAAGAGGATGAGATTCTTTGCTTGGTTTTTATTGAGGTTTTGCATGTCCAAAGCACTCCTCAGGGTCTTCTGAGCCCATGTGTTCCAAAACTTCGGGTCTTTCTCATTTTCTGAAGAAATGCAATAATGAAGCCTAGTTAGTTACAGAGATCACTTGTGTTTTGTCTGTAAAAACAATGCTCCAAAATAAGAAATTAGCGTCTTAGTGAACTACAGCGAAGTAACACAACACCGAAACAGATTACTACACCTGTGAAATCTAACCCCCTTAAATACCTGAAACCTAAATAACATCTCTGATTTTTATCAGTAACAATGTTGTAAGCTCAATATTGGGGAATTTTACAGTTTTTGTATGTTAATAATGTTAATAATGAATAAAAGAGTATTGCTAATGCTTGTTCTTTGGGAGGGTTGCACTTACCAGGGAATAAGGGCTTTCCTAAGCTCCCCAAAATCAGACAGAAGGAAACAGTGAGCAGGGATGACACTTTCATGTTGTTGTCTGCGTGCGGCTGATGCTTAAGTCTAGACGGCCATAAGATGTCACTTTGAAAAGCTGTGGAAGCCTGGCTCCAGTTGTGTCACAGACTAAAAGAGAATAAGAAAACATACTAGTTATTAAGTATGCGTCATCTTGTCATGCATTGACTCTGACACACAAGTTTAACATTATTTACTCAGAGGTGATTTGACCAAACACGCTCGTGACAGGCAAATAACTGCTCAAATGTCTAGCAGCAGGGTTTTTTAATCATATTTGACAGTATTGAAACATGTTAGCTTCATTTTAAATGCAGAGCTTGACGATAAACGATTAACTTATCCCACCGTAAATGTTAATCCCTTTTTTAACAAACCATAACTTGATTGTAGATTTATTTATTTTTTCTCTGCTGTCCATGAAGAAAGGGATTTAATGGTGTGTATCTTTCATGTACACTTCAAATAAAGGGTCAAATAATGATGCAGGGAAACGCACTGAACACATAAACTATTGTCTGTTTTTCATGTCATCATGCTGCATAAATATGGTTACATCTTTTTTGTTTTTGTTGGTTTCATAACATATGAAGTGTAGCTTTCAATGTGCTACAATTTTGCTGCACAGTAGGATACAAGTGTTTATAAAGATAAGCTTTGTGTTTTTTCTTGTTAGGGTCACAACAGTGACCCGTTTGGGCCTTGACCAGTCAGACTGTCGTCTATAATTATCCCCTCCCTCCTCCTTCTTCCTTATAGTCAAGGTCGTTTTAATGGGATTGAGTTCCACAGCACTGGCAGGTTTAAGAGCCATAACAAAGCCGATTAACACCAAATGATGGACTTTACATGCCAACCACTTCACAAAAGCTTTCAAATACAATGCCTTCGTGACAAAATCTTCTACCTGCAAAGATCTGACAAAAGGCTTCTGATTTTTTTTCATGATGTTGGAACACATTTAATGCAATCATCTATAAACTCAAACCTTTTAATCACAACTTATACATCAGTTTAATCCCATTCAAATGTTTCCCATTCAATACCAAGCATCTGAGTAGTCAATGAAATCCTTCATTTGTTCCTTTTAAAACGTCAAACAGCTTGCTGTGACAACCTCAAATAATTATTGCCTAAACTGAAACTGCTCCAAGTTCCTTTCCGGTTTACTGAAAAACAGGCAAATTTCAACCGAACAAAGATCAAAGATTATTCCAGGACCGTCCAGCTATTTGCTGATCAATTATAAGTATAAAGCAAAATATTGACACTGAAATGGAATAAGCAGTTAGAAAATGAACTAAAACTGATGCTAAGCTGTTATTTTTACCATTTCTTTGATGCAGCATGTCAGTAGTAATTGCTGTACTGGCCTCAAAAGCGCCCAGGTCCACCCAAAGGAATCGACCCAGCCAGTCTGCAGGTAAAATAACAGAGCAGAACCAGAACAGCCACCAGCAGAGTGCCAGACAGCACGGTGGTCAGTATACTTTGAAATCCCTCTTCAAACATTGTGCCACCAAGTATTCATTTGCTCCAGTAAGTCCAAACTGGTGTCAACTTGAGTAAAAGTTCCCAGAACCAAACAGCTTCACTTCACTCAGTTCATCTGAGCTGATACTGAACCCTCAGGCAGGATCCTGAGGATCTTAAATCCATAAGAGTAATGACTGGATTAGGCTTTTTCCTTATCATGGTCAGGCATGGAGAGTTAGCTAAAGGTTTACTTTCAATATATTCAATCACAGCAGGAGGATGAGAGTTTCTCATATCCAGTGTGGAGACTTCTGCTTGGGTCAAACTGAACCATGCCAACAGTATTTTTAAAAGGCAACTTGTTTTGCTTTTCACTCTAGGCTGCCTCATCTAGCCTGGTATGCACAAAGAATATCTAACATCTAATATCTCTATTCAATTTAGCACACAAGAAAACGGCAAGCTTCCTTTTTTTCTTTCTTTTTTTGCAGACAAAATCTTTTAGGCCTACTCAAAATTACTTTCAGTGACTGTGTTGCACAGAATCCTGCATAAAACAAATCCATTAAAGTGGTTACGCAAAGATACGAGCAGCTATTCTGTGTGCAACAACTGGCAACATAGCTCATCTGACATTCATTCATAGAAGCACTCATACACAAGTGTGTGTAGAGAGGAAATGCTACACAAAAAGGAAAAACTACATTAATTCGCAAGGTTTTCTGAGGGCAGACATTAAGAAAGTTACTCACACTTTCACTTATTGTAGATGCGTCTGAAATCCACATCCAGATATGCTTTTATTTCATTCTTTGCCTTGAAATGTGTCGTCGCTGCTTTTGCCGTCGCTCTTTCTTTTCCTCCCCTTTTTTTATAAGGCCACACTTGTTCGAGTCCAGCTAGTGGGTCTGAGAATAGCGGTCTGTATCCCACTAAAAAGGAATAAACCTCCCCTCCTCCTCTGACAAATAATGATGCGCTGCTGCTGGTAGATGGACTGAGAGCTCCGCCTGCCACAGGATGCATGCATCGCTCCATGGAGGAACTGTGACAAATGTTTGTTTGGAGGGGGTACCCACCCTATAACGACTTACTACATTTAATCACTATAAAAGTTCAGACGAACTAAATAAAGAAACGAGAATTTGATCAATCTGTATCAGGATGATGCATAAAAAACAGAAAATGTGTGAGGTGACATGTAGCCTATCTAGATAAGTTTAATTTCACCCTGTGAATCACCAGGAAAGCACCACCAATGTCTAAACTGATCCCTTACTGTTAAACTAGCCTATATGATACAGGGATTAGACCTCCTTTTTTGCTTTGTTAAATGAGCAACAATAAACTTGTTTAGGCTACGTTTACGGCCCATAGCGAGAATACGCATGCTTACAATTTTTTCGTCAATATGAAAATAATAAATACCAATAGAGGCTATATTATTACAGACTTCCATGAGCCTCCTTTAGGCTGGGATAGAATGGCGACCGGTATAGGTACTGGGATAAACTCCCCGCAACCCAGCACTGGAACACGTATTGAAAATGATGAATGAATAGACGATCTTTGCTATGTACGGTAGTCTGCGTTAGGTGTCGCTGCAGGACTTGCTTTGGTTGAACCACAAATCAGTTACATTTTAATTTGGGATATAACTTCTTTATTTAATGTAGCCTATTACAATGTCATTACCCGAATAGCACATAATCACACTGAAAAAGTCGTGGCCACTGTGGGTAAACTATGACCATTTGGAAAACCTATCCGTGCAATGTGGAATTAACCCATTTGTGTTTTATTCCCAGCAGAATTTATTTTCTTTAAAGCCTGTCGATGCATTTCGATTGCTTTTAAACTCAGCTTATCATGACTATTATTGACTGTCAAGAAAATCAATGGGCTATGTGAGCAGAAGTAGAGTCTGAGTGACATGAGAGCTTTCCATTGCCCTACTCCAGCTTCCGATTTTATTCATTTAGGCTATTTATATTTGTCACACGTTTATACATTTAAGAATGTGCAGAGAGGAAATTTTAGATTAGCCATGTCAACAGTTGGGAGCTGAGAAAGTTAGTGTCGTTAGAGCAAAATAACTGAATTTAGCCAGACTATATCCCCGCCATCTTACTAAAATGTGTTTGATGACATTAAAAGTGAGTCTTGTCTCTCATAAACTGACATTATTTAAATAAGTAGCCTAAATAAATAAATCTTTTAAACAAGCCCAACCGGACCAAAGCCACGCTTCACTTCGTCACGGTACGTCATGACGCTATGTATAGCAGTCCGAATGGCTAGAATGCATATTTGCGTGATGATTTCCGGTCCAGCGGTGCACGCGGACCAAAGTTTCATTGGGGGAGGGACTTATCTTGACAGTGAAGCGCAGTAAACTACTCTCTTTGGTTGTTTAGACTGAAGCCCTCTCACTGTCCCATCGGTCAGAAGGAGCACTGAAGTTACGGTACTGGCTTCGGACTGTGTGGCAGCAGGGTAAGAAGAATATGTCTTCTATTTACTAAACGTTTAATTACTTATTTATATAGAATTACAGCACATTACACGCTCCCATTTCTTTGCAAAGGTTTGTCCACAGATCTGTGCGAAGCTCTAAAACAACATTTATATCCAAATTTTACAAAGAAACTAATAAAAGTGTGTTTGTTAAACCCAAAATAGACCTCACGTGGAATATTGCAAAAGTTGTGTGACTTTGTTGCTGTGCTTTGCTTTTACTTTCTCTAAAATGATCTAGTTTGAACTAAAGCTTTTGCTGCTTTCATAGTTTTTTTTTAGATTATGATTATTATACTTTTTATTATTGTTGTTGTTGTTGCTTCCAACTGTCAAGCCATCAGTGGACAGTTTATGATCAATAACTAACCACTCAACACCAGTGAAGAGGTTAAATCATTTCCAGTGACCCAGTATGCGACACTTTGTCCTCCAGTCCATCAGCTGAAACTAAAATCTGTGCATAAATAATATTTGTTTTGACCGTAAATGTGTTAAACAGGGATAAACACATTAAGATGTCCTAAAAAACACAAGCTGAACAAATAAAGCAGCAGATGTAACTTGTCATGCAATGGTTTACTTAGATGCCTCTGAAGTAATTTCTGCTCAAAGGTCTTGTTGACTGAGCCAGAGAAGAGCTGAGATGAAGACATTTACTCCAGATGTTACAATAAACTACACTTTGTCAACTTTTATTCCAAATTTCAATTGCGTCACTGTAAGGCAAGATTTACAGAGTGTCTTTATTCAAGGTTATTATTTTTTCACCCATTATTTTGCTCTCTTTACAACTGCAATGTCAACGTTTGTGGTAAAATCAGCCAACAAGCTATTAGATGCAGTTTGTTAAATGAATGCAGGCTGAGGAGATGTCAGATCTCTATTTGCAGAATCTCATGCTGGAGTGATTTATTGGTTCAATAACATTACAGCTCTGGAGGTGCTGCACTCAGGGAGCTTACTCTGCAGCTATTCATTACCTAGGTGAGATCAGGAGTGTGCTACAGGCACCATAACAACAGTTAGAACAGGTAATCTCTTGTTATCTATCTCTGCCAGTGCAAGCTTCCATGTGCCACTCCTTTTATCTCTACAATCCTGCAAACAAACATTTTTCCAGGTTTTTTTTTTTTCAAGTCATAATTCAAGTGGTGTAAATCTAATCTGAAACATTGCAATAAAGTGTTTGAGCCCACCCCAATCCTGTGAGGTTGAGTTGGTTAAACATAAGTGCATGATTGTGACACGGTGTTTGGGTGACATTTGATCTGTTCACATACGTCAGAGCACCTGAAACATGTATAGAATAATGAATCGACATTCTCCAATAACCAGGAATCTAAAGAATTTCAGAGCTGGAGCCAAAATATTATAAATCATGTGAGAGAAAAGACAAGCTCTTTATTTCTTCAATGCAGCAGTGCTCACAAAGCACTAAAAATAAGACCAAAGTGTTATGATTCTGCTAAAGTCCCCACAGCTTAGTTTAACAATCCTTGTTCAGAGCAACACAAAGCCGATTTCCAGGGAAAGTAGGTTTAATTTTTTCAACACTTCTCTATTGGGGCGTTTTCGCTAAAGGAAACATCGTCTGAGCTATGTTGCAGAGCTCTCCTGACTGAGAACAGCCATGTCTTATCTGTGGCCTTCAGACACAAAGACAGGGGACAGGAAAGATAAAGTGTTAGGGGCTGAGGTGACTTGAGGATGCATTTATGAATGTCTTCATTTTAAGCCATGTTCCAAATTTCTTCGTATCGTTCTGGTATGTGAACGCACTGACACGTTACACCCTGGTGCTTTAAATGGCTCAGGGTCAAGACCTTACAAGTCAAGAAGGGCAACAGATTGTACTTGTTCCTCCAGCGTCTCTTCAGGGGATGTACAGAACGTGCTTGCTTGAAGGCAGAATGGCAGAAATACACACATTTGAGTCTTTTGCAGCCGCATTCTTTTAATAAAGGATTCACAAGAATGGGTTCAGCTAAAGATGTGAAGACTGTTGTGATTTTTTTTAGATGTAGTTGTGGTCTGTAGTTCTTTGTGCGAGTTGGTTACAAGCATGGAAATGCAGAAGTGAGATACTTCTTTTATCTCAAAGATGTTTGCTTTGATGCGCAGTTAGAAATGACTGTTCTCATGTGGTCATTAAACCAGTTCTAAACCTAGCAAGCTACTGGTGTATCATGGTGGTTGACTGGGTTATAGATGAATCAACTCAGTCTTCCTCAAATGATTATCTCAGTTATTTTGTTATTTTCTAAAATGCTTCTTCCTCTATTGGCTTTTCTTTTCAGAAAAAATAACTATCAAACTTTAGCCATCTCGTACACACCCCCAAACACTAACACACTCCGGTTATTCTTGGAGGAATGCCCTCGCACCACAAATAATCGTCCGGTTTGCAGGATCAGTGACGAATTACTGACGCATGTTTGTGGTTTATAGCCTCTCTTAAAGTCTGTGGCCTTATGTTAACCTCACGTAGTGTCAGCTTTTCTATGGAAAAACATTGAGGGACACCATGGAGGATTTTCTGCAAATTGCCAAAAACTGACCTTGATCACAGACTTTAACTGTGAGCCCTGCATCTTTATGCATTTCCCACTTGTTACTTAGTGTGACCGAGTAAGTTAACCACCAACAGGAACTCAAATCCACATTACACATTTTACAGATGTCATGTCAGACAGCTCTCTATCTACCGTGCGATTTATTGACTGCACAGACTTGAGACAAGTGTGTCTCACGTCTGAAATAATGACCTTATAATTAGCTGATATTAGTCACCAACTGTTACAAACAAGGAAAAGGGAAGCTGTGTTTTTTCTAAGCGGTGATTCAGCTGACGGGGTTAACCTATGAGGCAACATATCCAAGCATTTCTATACAAATCTGAATGCCAGGAAAGTGCTCAAAAACAGTGCATGCTTTCTCAGGAATGTGTGTGTGACGACAACAATTTGGCTTGTGTCAGCGCTATTTTTTGCGCTGCATTGTGACAGTGCAGACCACATGAATAAATCAGGGCTTGTTTGTTTTTTTTTATCAGAGGAATTTTTGAGGATATCTTCAAGTCTCTGTTATTTCAGTATGGACTCTGTTTTACTGAGAGGAGTAGCTTCTATCTTTTAATTAACTTTAAACACTGGTGGAACAAATGCAGTATGTGTGTCAAAAGAGGGGGGAAAAAATCAGATAACAATGATCCCAGTAGCCATAGGTCATATGAAACCATTCATATGAATCAAAGTGTCCCAAAAGTTCTGGTGTCCTCTTACTTTACCCTCTCTTCCCACCCTCCTTATCTCTGTATCACTCAACACCCCGTCTTACCCGTTTATAAGCTGACTGTGTGGCGAGACCAGCTAGCTTCTGGGCATTTAAAACAACTGATAAACACATCAAGGCTTAGGTCATATGTCAAATTTCAGTTGTTTTAAGGTAACATTATAGACTTCCATCCTCTTTGTAGAACATCTTTCTTGTTTAATAGAAAAGATTTAACCAGAATCTCTTCTCCTGGTTTTTCCTGGAATTCCTTTGGATGTTTGTGGTGGGAGCGACCTGGTTCTCCTCTGTGGTATGTTTATGTGAAACAAGTAGGGAAATAAAATAAAGCAAAGATCTGGGAATGGATTACCTCCTGGCTGTGTTTATGAGAAAATCAAATCAGTATAAATCATGTAAACATTCACATCCAGTCGGTGGTTTTTGTTGTGTTTAAATGGGGAAATGAGCAGAAACAAGCTGGAACACGAACTGTTTATCCTCTATGAAGTGACAGGAAGGCCCTTCTTAGCCATTTTGGCCATCAGTGTCAAACTGGATTGTTTTGTTTTTTACAGTAACTTTACCTACTTAATAATGAACTTTTCCCATGCATAAATGCACCAATGACATGTGGAAGATTATGTAGGTTTGGATCATATAAAAGTCACTCAGAAATGGGGTGAAAGTGGCAGAAAATCAAAACAAAAAGAACATTTAAAAAAATTACTGAGTTTCAGCAGGCTTTCATTTAAACTAACTCAGTTTCTGACTTTTCTGACCTCCTCTCTCATTTACCGCACCTAAACCTTTACAGCACTGGCTATTAATACTCACCAAAATAACAACAAACTGTAGCTTTGTTTTCTCATCGTAATCAATGATTACATTCTATCACTGAAAAGTTTTCTGAGTGGATCATTGTTGGTGAAATATTTGGAAAGAATGATGTCTATTTACAAGTGTTTGAATTTAGAAAATGTAGATAAGCATTAAGCTTGTAAACGTGCCTCGTATCTTTGCTGCTATTTTTAACTCAGCTGGGAAAAATTCTTGTAAATTTTTATCACTTTGAGTAAAAGGTGAAACAAGAAGAATTTGCTGTTTAATCAATCAGTCACCAGAAAAAACAACCACAACAGGATCATTATTTTCTGCTTGTTTTTTTGCTTTGTGCTCCTCCCCTTAGTGTATTGTGACCTATAGAAAGGGCACTGGGTGTATCTACAACTGTGAGATTCCCTCCCCAAATCTAAGTGAAACCACATTGGAGAATGTGCTTCAACAACACACACACACAGTCACACAATCACTTCTGCGCACACGGTTTCATTCGTGTAAATCGCTCCAGTCAGACCTCCTTCCTGTTTTCTACTAGTTCCGTCTTCTCTCGTGCCGTGTTTGCATAGACTGTGCTGAAAAGGAAGTTCAGGAAGAGAGGGAGAAAGAGAACCCCAAAGGAGATATTTTACCAGAACTTACAGGAGGAGGTTTTTGTAGGACTTGTTAAGTTTGCCCCTGCGTGTATCAGCCTGAAGCCATGGGGGCTGCGAGAGGTGTTGATAGGGTTGAAAGGAGCAGAAAAAGGCTTTCAAAGGAGAGGATTGACTATTCCTTTTAAAGTGAAGCTCGCATATGAATAAAACAACCAACTAGAAAAACCAAATTCCACCTGATGGATTTAAAAGGGCAAACCTGCTTTGACGCCTCAGAGACTGTTTAATAATAGTCGGCACATATAACAGCTCTCTTGCACAAGTTGCAAGGAGAAGGTAAGGGCGAGAATGAACATGGAAGTACTGAGAGAGTCCTTTCTTCACCTGACTTTTCAGATGTCATCATATAAAAGAGCCACGCTGGATGAAGAAGACCTAGTGGACTCCACCGGTGACGATGTCTACCAGTCTTCACCCATGCAGGTAGATGTCCACACAGTGTTAAAAATAACTGACTGGAAATGCCACCAGTACAGGGCTGTTATGCACTTGCGAGTCTTTGCTTCTTAAAATGTCTACAAATGTTGTGAAACATTTATATGTGAGAATGGGATCAGAAACTGAACTCATGAAAAACATGTTGATATTAAATATCCAGTCCTGCTCTTGTTAGTGGATGGATTCGGCATGGCTGTGTGTATATTTATGGAGACCTGAATAAAAAGTTGAGGTTTAAACTTAATTTTTCTTAAAAGTAATGCTTGAAAAGAAATAAATCTATGACTTTGGTCCAGCAGTGTACCATATAGTAATGCTAAAGTTATTTGTTGTATGTTACACAAGTCAAATTTCCTAAGAATGATTCACTTTGAGGTTTGTAAACAAAATAATGACTGAAGCATAACTACTACAGAAATGATTAGTTGGATAAGAGGATCTTACATGTTATGGTGAAAATAATATCTGAGTTGTCAAAATCTTTTAAACATTTATACATATCTGCCTCAATTTAAAGACAGCAAAATTACCCTCTGGTGAGCGCATAACTTTCACAATTATAATCACCAAAGCGAGCCTGTTGTCTGTGGTAGCACATATTCTACTACTTAGAAACAGTTTGTTTGTTTTTTGCTAAATCCACACGTAAGATTTCAGACAGCACTTGGGTTAATTCTATTTCTACTTTTCCATTTTTTCCAGGCTTATTTAATGTAACTTTTATCATCTGTAATAAATTATGAATGAAAACTGTACAGGTTTTGGCAGACATACAGTTTAGGTCCAAATCTACCCATGGTGCTGAGCTCTTTGGATTAAGAGGCCGCTGTGGCTTTGGCAACTACTTTGATCACATTAGGTTTGACTGTTGGAGCCTCATCTAAATTAATGGCCTTAAATCCACACTCCAGGTATAATTGACTTCCACAGCATGAATTCAAGGCCCAATGTCAACAGAGGGATTTTTTAGTGGCTCTTTAAATGAGTTCTGCAGGAAATAAATTCTAATCACATCATCAGTAGACGAGTTCAGGTGGTTGTTTTTTTCCTAAAGCTTTGTGTATGTTATTTAAAACTACAGTGTCTGTATACTAGCTGCTTTATATCTGTTGTGCTTACTCAGCATCACTGTTCATCATTTAAAAGTGCCGCAGCTATGGAATATTTAGTGGTATTATCATGTCTGTTCTTTATCTGTGCAAAAAGGAAACACCCTTAGTGAGTCAAAAAACAATAATAAAAAAAAAGCTTAACCTTTTCCATCCACAAAGCTTTAACAGGCTGTTACAGAGAAATCTATTGTACTCTGAAATAAATACCTGTCATGAAATCCCTGGGAAAATATGTTCCATAACTAATAGTCCTACACAGTAACATAACCGGGTGTGTTCATGTTTCGATGACGTCTAAAGCACTTTCTAATGGTTATCTTTAACCTGGTTGACTGACTGATGCACTTTGTGTTTGTGTGGACAGGTGACTCTTCTGCAGAGACGGAGTGCCACATGTTGGTCAGACAAAACACACAGAGAGAAGAGACTGATCTTTCTAGTGTGCGCGCTTTCAGTCGCCTTGTTTGTGTCACTTATATCTGCTGGAGTTTTCTATAAACAAGGTGAGTTCAAGCATTTTTTTAAAGGGGGATTTAACTCCAAAGTCCCAAAAACAGAAAAGGATGTGTTGAAGAAGACTTCTCCAGTTTGTTTTCCCTTAATGTCATTTTATATAATGTGTTGACAAGAAGTTTGTTAGATTATGTTCAATTCTAGAAAGACTGAGAAACACATATGCATAAAATCCTCTTATTATCATCTCTGAAGATATGAAATCACCATTTTGTATTTCTTTACTTTTGTTTAATCAAGCTAAAATGGAAAAAATACCATTTACAATTTTATTAGAGGTGCCGGAATGGTCCTTATGTGAACAGAAACATATCTTCATTTTTATCGCTCCAAGAAAGCAAATAATGGTACAAATTAGGGTTTTTTTCATTGAGACAAAACAGTGTTGCAAACATTGATCAAAGTCTCAAAAAGTCTTCTGTCATTAGTTTTACTTTTCTATTCCCAAAAGCAATTTTCTTTCCACTCAAAAAATGTTCCAGAAGTAAAACCCATAAAAAAAAAGGAAATGACAGAGTTAAAGTTTTTAATTAAAACTGACTTACAGCATTAGTATATTATTATGTTTTTATACAATATTATTTGTACACCTCCAGGTTGTTTTCATAGAATTTGTGGACAAATTAGGCCACAATCATGAATGCTTTCTACACTTAATATATATCTTTATGGATTAATGTTTGAACATTTACCACTTTGCAAAGTTTTATCATTGAGATTGTTTATTGAGTTTTTAGCTGAAGCCACATCCTCTGTTAAAGTGCCTAAAAACAGAACTTTATCTATCCCCTGAGTTTGTTCATTATGGAAAAGGGCTTGTGGATTTACCATCATATCCTGGTTGCTGCTCATCAGTTTGTTTCCTCAATTTTACTATGGGAAACTGGATACCATTTCCTCCCATTCTGCATTGCATGTCTGATCACACTTTGAAATAATAAAATGAACAAGGATACAATATCCTCTGGGAAATATTAACTTCACCAGTGTTCTTAACTTTGTCTCTGTGTCTGTCTTCTACCTTATAAGGAGAGAGAGCAATGGTCTGGGTGCAGGTCAAACGTTAGTAATAGACCTGTTTTTCTTTCCTGTAATGAATAATACTTTCACTTCTTTAAACTCTGAGAGTTTTCTGATGCTGTTATTAGAACACATTTCATGCTTAGACTTTAAATAATAACATACACTTATCACCACTTCAGCTGCTTCCTCTTGATGTTATTCACGAAAGTTAAACACACACAAACAATGTAGACTTCTGGGAAAAGTCGAGTGCTAACACAAGCGAGTAGGGAAAAACCAGGCGGTCAGATAATAAAATGCAAAGTGATTTGCTTTTATTGTGAGTCACAAAGTAATTTATTGATTCCATCCAGAGGTGTCTTCCTTGTGTTCATTTTTATTTTTATTTAGATGATCACATAGTTAACATGCAACATTGCCCCCTGGCACATTTCAGCTTATCATTTCTAATGGATTTTATTGTATTTTTACAGGACCAAATATTCCCTTCAGGTTGTGTATCTTGGCTTACAAAATGATAGTTTCCAGATGCTTAGAAACCCCTCATGCATATTTGTTTTACCAGGAAATATTTTCAGATTCTCCACTGTGGTTGTCTTTCCTACTAGCTGTTACAGCTGAAAAGGAAATATCTAAAAATGTAATTGGACTTTTTGCTGTATCTTCTTGCAGTTCATCCAGGCTTGTGCCTCACAGAGCCATGCATTACCATGGCCAGTGCGGTCATGGGAGCCCTGGACAGATCTGTAGACCCATGCCATGACTTTTACAATTTTGCTTGTGGGGGCTGGGTGAAGAACAACCCCCTTCCTGAGGGGAAGTCCCGCTTGGGTCCTTTCAGCAACCTGTGGGAGCACAACATGCTTGTAATGAAGCGTTTATTAGGTGAGGGGCTTAATTTAAATACAGCTCAAAATGCTTTGCTTTGCTGTCTTTCCCAAAGCCGTGGAAGCCAACTTTTTTTTGTTGACATAACTTATCTTGCATCTTTACTTGGGCAGAGAATACAACAATAAAAGGTTTGACTGAAGCGGAGGAAAAGGCCCAGATATATTATCAGGCTTGCATGAATGAGTCTAAGATTGAGGAATTTGGAGCAAAGCCTCTTCAGCAACTAATCACCCAGGTGTGCTTCTTTATACGCGCTTAAATATTAAACACATTCATAATTGCACTTCCTCATTTCATTCAAGGAACTCATTTCTGTGTTTCCTTAAACCTTTGCTTTAACTCTTCTTTTGCAGATCGGTGGATGGGCTCTGACTGAACCCTGGGATAAGGACAATTTCCAGGAAGTTCTGCAAACAGTATCAGCCAGTTTACACACATCTCCTTTCTTCACTGTGTTTGTCAGCACAGACTCCAAAAACTCCAACAGTAATGTCATTCAGGTCGAGAATTTAATCCTTTTAATAATGATGCTGTACGCTGATGATATACTTTTAAACACAGTGTCATAAGGCTAAAACTAATTTCAGTGATTTGTTTTTTGAAGAGCTTCCGTGTTTAGCCGGTACGCTAACAGCACAGGAATGAAAACGAAACGTTTGAAGGGACGATTGAAGAGTAAGTTATTGGATGTTTCTTTTGCCTGTAGGTGGATCAGTCGAGCCTGGGATTACCATCACGAGATTACTACCTCAACATAACAACAAATGAAAAGGTAAGAGAAGGTCATTTACAGTTGTAAACTACTTTAAAATACTTTAGAGTTTAGTTAGAGTTTGAAAATACCCAAAAGGCGACTTGCATGCCTACAACAAAGCCCAGAAATGATACATATATATATTTCAGCTTCTGAAAATAGGCTGTTTAGTAGCCAGTAATTGCATGCTTTGGGATTACTCTCCGTCTTCACAACCACCTCACCTCAAACTCATCGTGTTGTTCACATTGTCTTCGCAGTATCTCACGGCATACCACAACTTCCTTGTGGAGTTAGGGGTTCTTCTGGGTGGCACAGAAGAGACGTCTCGGATGCTGATGGAAGAGATTGTAGACTTTGAAACCACCTTGGCAAACATCACAGTCCCTCAGGAGAAGAGAAGAGATGAGGAGCTCATTTACCATAAAATAGAAGCCAAAGACTTAAATGTGAGTGTCACCTGATGTGCTGTTAACTAAAACCATCCAGACGTCTGTACAGTATGACAACTTTCACTACAGCATGATATCCATTCATACATCTCTCTATTTTCCTGGTATATTGATGAATTCTGAAAGTTTAAACAAAAAACATGAAGTTGAAATGTTTTTTAATAAATCCCAGCATGGCAATAAGTCACTGAATGTGATACTTTATAGAAACCACACATTTTTTATCATGTTTCTGTTTTTTTTTTGTTAAATTTAATCATTTGCCATTGCAGGATCTGGCTCCTTCTGTGGACTGGATGCCATATCTCAGAGAAGTGTTTGCGCCTGTGCCGCTGAATGAATCAGAGCCAGTGGTTGTTTATGCCAGAGAATACCTTCAGAAAGTCTCTGACCTCATTGCTAAAACAAATAAAAGGTGAGGTACACACTTGTTTTGAGTCTTTTATTTTTCATACGGTTTCAAAAACAGGTTGGATGTTGCTATATTGTAAGTATCCTAATGAACTTTATATGCTTTATACTGTTTGCATCTGATATGTGAGCACCTCAGTTAGCACTGATACAACAATAAAAATGAGTTTTGTGTTTTTATTTGCAGCCTACTCAACAACTACATGATAATGAAGGTGGTTAGAAAGATGGTTTCTGTATTAGACCAAAGGTTCCAGGATGCAGAGCAGCGCTTTCTTGAGGTCATGTATGGGACAAAGAAGGTAAGAAATGATTGTGTTCTCAGTCATTGTTCTCCAACATGATACAGATAGATGTAGACAAAAAGTTATAATTAAAAAGATGGAAAGTAAAGAAAAGAAAAGTAGATTAAATAAGTTTGATTGGATTAATTTAATTCATACTGCTTTTTCATGGAGCTGAAATGCATGTAAAATATCTGAACAAGGCAAACTAGCACGTTGCATTAAGTTGTGAATGATACTTTTAGTTCCAGGGGAGACACTTGTAAACTATAGTGATCTGCAAACAGTGAAAAAAAGCTGATTTCAGTAATGAGCAAAGACGTTTACCACAACTATGTTAGAGGTGTGAATAAAAAGAGCTGCTGATTATTGTTATTTGCTAAAAACATAGGTGCAACTTATTTTTTGTTACAAAGACACAACGTATAAATAATGATTCATGTCTTTTTATGGTTCGGATTGGAAAGCATATAAATGGGGAGTAGACACCAATGCTTAGCATTTCATTAAATATCAATTATAAAGAATTGGTCTTCCCTGACGGTCACCTCTTATCTTAGTATATTACCTAGCTGTAGGACATTTTGTTATTATGCAAGAAAAGAAAGCATCATAGATGTACACCTGTGGTAATGCAGTCTTAGTTACACTAATCTTCACCGGAGGACGACACTTTGGAAAACTTGGAAAATTCCCTTGCAGCTAAAATAATGATGTCTATTAAAGGTATACAATAACTAATCAGTGATATCTTTCAGTTTTTTTAGTTACTTAGTATTGTTAGAAGTAGATGATTTTGCAGTCTGATGACTTTGTATTCTGCTATTTCCAAACATTTGCTTAGATGAAGCTTTATTTTTTCCATACTTTCTCTCAGTCATGTCAAGTGCATACTTTTAGACATGCTGTTTTTGTGTGTAGATTATGCCATAACTACAGTGAATAGTATATACAAAGCTTAAAAAAAAGGATTTATTTTTCGTTACAGACCCCCACAAACTTTACTCCCTGAATAAGAACATTATAATTAGATATGCAACAGGAGCAAATGCATAAGTGATTGTCCACACCTCCCAGGTCAGCAGTGAATAGGGGCAGTAACTGCAAAAGATATTTTGCACATAAACAGAGAATTGTCTGTTTCAAAGCAAAAGGAAAATGAGCAAAATAACAGAAACAATGAAGAATTGGGAAAGTATGAGTGTGTGTTTTCAGATTCATATAAGTAGTGAATCTGGCTCACAACCAGACAGCGGATCAGAGAACCTTCACCCTGTGTTCTTGTGCTTTACACAGCGTGCAAACATATGCAGATAAGCAGAATCTTTCCTTGACATGTAGCCACCGTAGTGTGTTATATAAAGTTTTAAATAAAGACCTTCAAACATAAATATATGTGTGAATGACACTTCAGCCAGTCATACTTCCTTTGTAGTGAATTATTGTTTAACTACCAGGGCTTCAGTGTGACCCCCGGCCCTTATCTAAGCAAAATCCTGTTCCCACTGTCTTGTTTCCACCGGGGTCAAGCTGTAAAAACAAACCAGAAGATTCTTTGTGTGTCCCTGTGTCTCTGCTTTATGTTAGTGCAGCTGGGACTCTTTTTCCCATCTCTTACTGTGTGTTCAGTAGATTTTACAACTCTGCTTGCTCTGAACTCTCCTCATTTCCTTTACATAACCTTTTTGTTATGTACTTAGACTTGTAGTTACATCTGTACTTCTTCTTTCCTAATATTACATGTTTCATGCAGAGATGGTTTCCTCAGTGTATACGTTCTTTAAATGATAGATTCAGTATGTATGACAAAAATCTCTAATTTCATAAACCTAATTATCAATATATCTCATAGTTAATGACAGGACTACCGAAAAGTTTTGTATTATGTGAAAATGTCCTTTGCTAACTAAAATACAAAGAAATTTCCGTTTTGTTTTTTATTTTCACTTTGTGTTCATATTGGTGCACTTAAGCTACTTGATGTCTGACTGTAGACAAGCTATAAATTTACATGAGAGCCTGTCTAACTCACAATATTCAGTTTCATAGATAAAAAAATGTTGCCTCTGGTGTATGGAGAGACTACGGCTGAAAAACGTATTAGTCTCTAAGCAGACAGAAAGTGGCCGAAGACAAGTATATATCAAAACTATTATCCTAGAGTAACCAAGAACAATCCTCCACACCCACCCCTACCCCCACACCCCTACACCCCCTCCCAGTAATGAATCACTAAGGGAACACCTAAGACCTTACAAACCCAATGAGGTTAAGGAAGAACCATTATGGAAACTAAGCCATTGTACAACATGCACCATTGACAAACTAAAGAAGCAGCAGATATCAAAAAGTCTTGTCTGGGGAAAAATTGCATTTTTTAATGGAAAATAAGTCAAAGAAAAAATTCACTCAGTGGCTTTTTTACTTTAGAGATAAATCACTTTGTTCTAAGAGTTTATCTTTATTATATTAAGAGGTTCTTAAGTTTACTTAATTTTCACACATTGAATACAGAGCAAGATGAGACATGTCACACTTGTACTTTAGTCTAAAGAGCAAACTTTACAAATCAAATCAAACTTTATTTCTAGAGCCCTTTTCATGCATTGGCAACACAAAGTTCTTTACACAATAAAAACTGTTTCAGTAACAATAAAACTGCCATTACAAAGTTATTGATTCAGAAATGCACATCACATAATAATGAATCAATAATGAATTTTTAGGTCTGATAAATAAATAAAAAAACAAGATCATACTTTTTTTATCTAAAATAATTTTAAAATCTGTCCTAAAACCCACAAGGAGCCAATGCAAACTGGTGTACTGTATTCCCCCGGCTGGTCCTCATCCGAACTCATACCACCAAGTTCTGAAGTAATTGTAAGCTTGAATTGACTTTTTGGAAGACCAGAGAGCAGGCAGCTATAATAATTTAATCTATTAGAAAAAAAAGCATGCAGTTAACACCTCCGTGCTGGCAAGAGAGAAAACTGGACAGACTCTGGCGATCATTTAAAGAGGATAAAATCCTGTTTTTGTGACATTTCTAATGTGAGGGATAAAATCCAGCCCAAAGTCGAGAAGAACACCCAGATTTCTCACACTGAGAAGGTTTGGAGTGCAATCATTTTGATGAAATGATCTCTCCAATGACTAAAACTTCTGTTTTGTCCTGGTTGAGCTGCTAAAGGTTCTGTGCCATCCATGACTTTATATCTGAAATACAATTTTAAAGGATGTTAACAGTCTCTAGGTCATTGGGAGACACGCTAATCTTTCTTTGTGTGCTTCCAATTTGCAATAGTTTCACAGCTGTTGTCATTAGCTGCACGTTCAGCCTACAGCTGAGTACAACAATTGACATTTATCACCTGTAGTCTCCCTCCGTCTTTAATATATGAGAAGTATCCTTACATAACCAGTACTGTACATAGACACAGTAAATGAATATGACAACCTTTTCTTAATGTGTCTTGGTGTGCTGATTTTGTAGAGCTGTACTCCACGTTGGAAATTGTGCGTCAGCGACACAGACAGCGCCCTGGGTTTTGCTCTCGGAGCCATGTTTGTCAAAGCCACCTTCGCTGAGGACAGCAAAGCCACTGTGAGGGTCTCAATATTCTTCCCACACAATAACTTCTCCTGCTGCGTGAGATGATTTGATTTTCGACTCATTCCCTTTGTGCTCCAGGCTGAGGAGATGGTTCGAGAAATTAAATGGGCATTTGAGGATAACTTGAAGGACGTGAGCTGGATGGACTCAGAAACAAAAAGAGCAGCAAAAGAAAAGGTGGGTAAAAGAATTGCTGCATGTGTTTTCCTGCTAAGTCCTCCTACTAATGCTCCACTGACAGCTTGTTATAAAACAGGTTTCTCTGCTGAAGTGGCAGCAAAAGACAGCACTGCCACCTGGTGTGAAAACGTGTCTTTTACAGCTTTCCCCCTCCTCGTCTTTCACAGGCTGATGCTATATACAACATGGTTGGCTACCCTGAATTCATAATGAATGCCACAAAACTGGACGCAGTGTTCAATGATGTAGGTAAATGAGGGACTGCCACTGATCATCACATTTTCATCCGCCCCACTCAGTGAACTCCATTTCCCATTGCTTTTGGTTGTCTCTCTTTTAGTTTACGGTGGTGTCAGAACTTTACTTCCAGAATGTCATCCAGTACTACAACTTCGCAGCCAGAGTGACTGCAGTCCAGCTGAGGAAAACTCCCAACAGAAACCAGTGAGTTGCGCCTCGCTGCCCCTCTTCTTTCAGAGGAGGTGGCATGCTTCGATGGGAACACATTCCCATTGTACTGACTCAGCGGAATACCGCTGCCATCCACAAATGTTCCCAGGCAACCAGCTTCTCTCCGCTGAACTGATTCTTGTTGCTAATTAGCCAGTGGGGGGAGGGGGTCAGATGGGCATTCCCATGACCTTCAAACTGATCGGCAGTCAGCCTTGCACAGCAAGTTGTGCAAAACCATGCTCCTCACCTTGTTGCGACCTTGATGCCAGCAAGGTGTTTTGATTTGGTTCTTTTTATTTGCAGGTGGAGCATGACGCCCCCAACTGTAAATGCATATTATAATCCAACCAAGAACGAGATGGTTCTTCCAGCAGGAATCCTTCAAGCTCCATTCTATAGTCGATCGTGGCCTAAGTATGTGTTTAATGCTGTTTTTTCAAATTTACTTAACAATGTTAGGTGAGTTTTTGCTGATTAGAGAAAACTCCAGTTGTGCTGTTCACTGAAAATGATATTTGTTTTGAGATAAATGGTGGAA
>JBAMIG010000003.1:9879128-9901815 GCA_037177335.1 Kiunga ballochi
GAGTTTTTGCTGATTAGAGAAAACTCCAGTTGTGCTGTTCACTGAAAATGATATTTGTTTTGAGATAAATGGTGGAATCTCTGAAAAATCCATCAAAAAACCATCCATCCATTATCTACCGCTTTGTCCCTAACGGGGTCGCGGGGGGGTTGGAGCCTATCCCAGCAGCCAAGGGGCGAGATGCGGGGTACACCCTGGACGGGACGCCAGTCCATCACAGGGCTATCAAAAAACCAAAATACATTAAAATATGCTTAATAATATTCACAAAAATGTCATTTCATATTCCCTTATTAACTAGTCAATAGAGTCCTAAGCCTTTGATTTAGAAATGATTGCATCAGCCCATCTTTTTTTATACAATTATTAGAAGAATATCAGCTTGGTGAATATCTGAAAACATTGTGTTTACAAATATTGCCTGAACAAACTTCATAGCTGTGCACATTAATTACGTGTATATCTTTTTTTGCAGGGCTCTTAACTTTGGTAGCATTGGAGTGGTCATGGGCCATGAGCTGACCCATGCTTTTGATGACCAAGGTTAGTGAACAAACAAGAAAAGAGACATTTTTCCTCTTGAATTTAAAAAAAAAAGACTTACTTAAAGCCTCTTCTGATAAAATATTTCATTCAAAGGGAGAGAATATGACAAGGATGGAAATTTGCGCCCATGGTGGAAGAACTCCTCTGTGGAGGCCTTCAAGCAGCAGGCCCAGTGCATGGTGGAGCAGTATGGCAATTACAGCATCAACCAGGAGCCTCTGAATGGAAGACACACACTGGGAGAGAATATTGCTGATAATGGTGGACTAAAAGCTGCTTATAAGGTTGGATGTCAAACACGGGTGTAAATGCCTTCCATTTTTCTGAAAAACAATCTGAATCATGTTTGGAATAATATGTCAAATGTGGATATTTACTACACATTTCGCCTTTTATAAGATAACAGTAACATTATTCTGGCATTAATCCCCGTCTCAGTTTATCGGGGCTGTTATGGGTCATGTTCATTATTCTGTATTGGAAAATGTAGGTGGTCTAGTTTGCAGTGAAGCTTGGATATGTAACAGGTGTCTGAGTGGCCTTGTAGGCCTCTGGTTACTTCCTTCCATGCACACATTCTTTCCATGTAACGAAAGGTCAGAAGCTATGATGCAGAAGAGCAAGGAATATGGAAATAAAAGCTCCACCAGCATTCAATAACATGTTTTTCTCAGCAAATTTACACCATACTGAACCTGATCTCATCTCCTTCCTTTTGAAAAGTTGCGTCGGTGCCTGTGTGGAGGCAACTTTGATAACGTTTGTGTAACATGATCATTTGTTGTTTTAAAGGCTTATGTGAAATGGATTGAACAGAATGGTGAGGAAGATACGCTGCCGGCTCTGGGGATGACAAACCATCAGCTGTTTTTTGTGGGGTTCGCCCAGGTAAAGTATATCCTATACTGTGACTTGACTGAACTGTCTGTATACGTTTTCAACTCAACTCAACTTTATTTATAAAGCCCTTTTAAAACAACTGTCATTGTGACAAAGTGCTGTACATAATCAATAAAACAGTAAAATAAATTAAACAATAAATCATTTTAAAATCAGAAATATTAAAAGAAGTACATAAAACCAATAATAAAACCAATAAATAAAACAGAGCTACAGCACACTAAAACAGACAGTCTCATACTGGGTTAAAAAGCCAAAGAATAAAAATGGGTTTTAAGAAGAGTTTTGAAAACGGACAGTGAAGAGGCTCGTCTGATGTGGAGGGGGAGCTCGTTCCACAATTTTGGACCGGCCACTGGAAAAGCTCTGTCCCCTCTGAGCTTCCGTTTGGTCCTCGCTACGTCCAGGAGCAGCAGGTCAGCTGACCTGAGGCACCGAGGAGGTTTTCATCCCATATATTATGTTATGAGGATCACTTTCAGATGTGCTTTGAAATATGAAAGTTATTTTTTTCTTTCCACAACATGATAATTCTATTTCCTTGTTATTTATGACTGTGGTTAAAGTTCAGGACACAAGATCTTTCTCATATATGGAACAAGCCTGCTTTAGTGTGTGTGGGCCGTAGGCTTCAGGTTTCACTATAACACCTAGCCAAGTTTCATACCAGGGTGGTTTCAAAGAAGTTGTCACCCGGTTATGTTTGTACTGTGACGTGAACTCTCAGTGGATAACTGGCAATCTGCTTTTACAGTTGTGGACAATGAAGCAATGATGTGGTTGCTAGAACAGGTGGGATTCTGGGTAAATTACCAACACAAAGTTAGTAAAACAGGAATATGTTTTGATTGGAGCTTATAGAACATAACTCATGGATTATTAAGACAAGCTGAGGTCTGAGCTCAGCTCCATGAAGCCTGCCTCTGTGTTTTTAGATAGGAAAATAAACCACATGGAGTAATTCTTTTTGTTTGCTATGTTATAACAGCAGGCTGTACGGTAGCATGGTGGTGAGCACTGTGCAAGAAGGTTGCAGGTTTGAGCTTCGGCTGTTCAGTGTGGTGTTTGCATGTTCTCCCTGTGTATGCAATGTTTCTTTCCGGTTGCTCCGGCTTCCTGCTGCCATCCAAAAACATGCATGCTGGGTTATTTGGTTATTCTAAATTGTCTCTTGGAGTGAGTGTGAATGGTTGCTTATCTCTGTGATTTTTAAAACATTAAGAGTCAGGTTTGAAAATTAGAAACTTGAAATAAAGTTTGGCAAGTCTGAAAATAAGTTTTGGAACTTTTAAAAGTATTTTAAATGTACAAAAAATGTCATCTCTGCAAGTATAATTATTTAGTAAAAGGTTTTTTCTTTCATAAGTGCAACATGTGTATCGCAGAGTTTCAACCTCACATTGTCAGAAATTCAAACCTCTTGTGTTTTCAAAGTTTTAAATATGACGTTGTTGTCCCGCCACAGAAGTTTGCCAAAAAAGATCCTAAAAACTTTGTAATATGAAACCTGAAAACTGGTGTGTGCATGTTTGCAAAAACATTTTGAAATCTTGAAACTAGAAAATCTTCTGCAAACATCACACCATCCACACCACTGCAAGGTTGAACTCATGGGATTTTTAGCACTGTCCATTCGCTGCTTTGGTTTGAAACCATTTATTATAGATTATATGCATATACAGTATACTGAAAACGGCCCTGTGTCTCAATGATAAAAACTAAATGTCCGTATCCAGATTGTGATCCAGACGGTCTAAGTTAAACCAAGACACGTTCTCAGATGAAAATGGTAAAAAAATCGGTCCATTCATTATTGCATAAAGTTGTTAACAAACAGACTGACAGACACCCCATTTATTAAAAAGTGAGCCCAATCTTTACACTCTTCCTTTTTAATTGAACATATTTGGAGAAAAACTGACTCTTTTGTTACATATTTTTCTCTTGCAGGTATGGTGCTCTGTCAGGACACCAGAGAGCTCACATGAGGGAGTAATTACAGATCCTCACAGTCCATCAAGGTTTCGAGTCATTGGTACCATATCCAATTCACGTGAATTCTCAAAGCACTTTGGCTGTAAAGCGGATGCCCCAATGAACCCTAAACATAAATGTGAGCTTTGGTGAAACATTGATTTTCATCAGCGATTTAAAAGAACATTGGGAAAAGCCTGAATAAGAAGTCTCTGGACAGAAATGCAAGAACCACTGAAGCCCTTCATGCCATTGCCACTTAATGCTTATCAGGCTCCTTATCAGGACAGAATGTGCCTGGATTGTACGGAGGATTGCTGTCTTGGTTGGTTGGTTGGTTTATGAAGCAACTTCTCTCAATCCCTTAAGTTAAATATAGTTATAAATGTGTTTTTCAACCCTGGAAACTCAACTAATAGCGTAAAATGAGTGATTGGTGGAGATTTTGCAAACTGCTTCTGCATCACATGATAAATAAGCAAAGTGCTGTTTCTTTTTTATTGTTGATTTCCACTGTGTTTGAACCTACTATGATTTATTGTATTTTATTTATAGTTATATTTTTTATAAAGGAGTGCGCCAGGATGTGCAGAATTTATAACCATGTTGAAAAATGAAAAAAGAAACTGATTATTTTTATCTTTGAACCACTTCACATTAAAAAAAAGTTTTTAAAATGTGGTCATACTGTGTCATGTATAAAACAAGCCATGATGCTTCCTACCTGGCTTTAAGTGTAAATGTGAAGTTATTTTGTATAGTAAAATCAATTTAAATCAAAGTCCCTTTTGTTCGAACTGTTCTAAATAATTTAACCTGCCTATACATCAGAATACTTTCAGCATAAAAAAATAACTAATATATTATTATTACGTTAATTACTGCAAGTCAGATAAATGTGTTAATTAGATGTAAATCTACCATCTGAACGGTAGATGGCGCTGGTGACGCGATGTTAGCTGCTGTAGCTCAAATACTGTAATTTATTGTACCAATTCCCAAGGAATTACCATGCATTTAATATTCATTACTATAAATTATTCATTTATTTATTAAAAAAATTAAACAAATGCATGGCTTTATTTGTTTGATATAGTTGTCGTTAATGCAGCAGTCATTAAGTATAGTCATACTGTTAACCTAAATCGTAATAACTAAAATGATGAGCAAAAATGATAAAATATATAAATAAACAAATAATCATGTGCATGTGTTGATACGTGAGGCACGCGGTGTTTGATTGAACGTTAGTTGATTAGCCGAGCGATTCCGTAACTGGCCGAGAATTGCCGAATCATCTGTCCTGCCTGGACTGCTGAAAGCGGCCGCAACGCCATGTTGGCGAAGTCTCTCATCTCTGTGAGAAAAAAATGATAGAAAATATAATTGCCGAGAAGAAAAGGTAGATCGCCGAGGGAGGTCGAAGATCGCGGCGACTATTTCGCTTGAAAGAAACGAGCCGAGCCGGATCCGTAGCGGTTCCGGACGGGCGAGGGAGGCTAAACCTCCCACCGTCCCCATGAATAGCACCGCTGATCCGAACAGCGACTTTCCATGAAAAAAGACGTTTGTATTGCTATTCGAGCTTCGCTATCCCAGTTCGTTAAAGGGATTTGGGGCCTGTTTCAAGAATCTGCTACGCTTGCTCTATGAATGCAAGCTAAGCGTTGTTCGTATCAGTATTTATTAGGGTATTGTTTTTATTTGTTTATTTCTTTGCGATGAGTTTGCCACCGAAAGTGGTCTCTAAACCCGCCACTGTCGCAGTAAGCGGACCTGGAAGTGGCCCCTCTCCTTCGAGCCAACTGCGGGCTACCCTGACCTCCGTGTCTCTGCCGCCGGGAGCCCCAACAGCTCCTCAACCTGGCGCTGTACCACCACCCCAGTATCCTTTCACCTGGGTAACCGAAATTGCATGTTGTTTTATGCATTTTACTCTTACTTATGACAGCAACGTATAATGCAGTTGTGTTGGTGAAATTTAATAGAGGCAGGATGTGGGGATGATGGATTCGTTTGGAGGGAGCTGGGAGGGAGGGTACAATTAGCTAGCTAAGTGTGCTAACGTTAGCTAATCAAGCCGGTTGCCCAAGCTAATGTATGTCAGGTTGACTTTTAGTATGATGAAGCTACACAACGTCATTTACTTACATCTGGTCAATTAATATATTTGTCTTTATTCTATTTTGCTATGTAAATGATAAATAAGGGGCTTATTTGGTATAAGAAGGCTCCATCACTGTCAAGTTATCGGGCTTTCCCCACCGGTTACCGGCTTTGTTCAGTGCTGATTGTTGATTAGCAAGATGCTTTAGCCGAGTTAAAGCACTGTTGCAGCTAAAGCTAAACCAGCAATAGCATCCATGGCTAGCAAGTTCACAGGTCAGTGGACGCTGCGTTGTAAAGCAGAAGAGCTTTAATCATTTCACATAGGTCAGGCTGTTTAATACATTCGTGCAAGAATGTACTCTTACCAAGTCTAGCAAATAAAATATTTGATATTCCAAATATTCGCTTTCAAAGAGATGGTGAAGTGCACACTGACAGGCCTGAACTCTTAATGACAGCTTTTTATTAGCTGTTTTCCTGTTTGTCAAATTAGCATCTAATGACCACCGTTTTAAAATGTTCACTTAAATTGTTTTCCGTACGAACCTCGAAATATGTGTTGAAATAAAACAATGTTGGCAGAATTTAAACTAAATGTATTTATTTAGAGAAATGGTCAGAAGATGTCTTGAGCTGCCAGTGCCTCAAAATGTGTCTTTATTTGTGAGTGCACTAGGGGATGGCCTAGTATTACCCTAGCCTACGTTTGGTGGAATGAAGTCACTATGGTTGTGTCACCTCCTGTTTTATTTAAAGCTCGGTATCAGTAGTGTGTGTGTGTGTGTGTGTGAGAGAGAGGATTAGGTGGATGTCTCCTTCTTGCTGGTGACAAAGTTTTCTGTGATCTGACAGCTTCTGTTGTGTTAAGCTTTGGGTTGTGTTGCCTTATCTAGATTCTGTGCTATCCATGGACACAGCCCCTATGTTGGTTATAACAGGTGCCAGTATGAATCGCTTTGTTTTACACAATTTGGTGTGATCATTTAAAAATTGAGTTAGATGATCCAACCCACTCTTCTTGTAGTTTGTCCTCTTTTATCCTGAGCTTTCAAAAGTATTTTGTTTCCCTCACCATCTGCACCAAAAGATATTTTATCTGAAAGCAGAGCACCATCTGAATATACTACTGTGTAGATTGTTTTGGTTAGGATACATAAAACAATACTAATGCTGAATTAAAATCTCAAGTCATTTGCCATTTTTCTTAAGCTCTGTTGGCTAAGTAATGGTAAATTTACTAAAATCAGGATTGAAGACGCTTACACTGCCTGGATAAATAGAAAACACATGTCTCACGCACACACACTGATGTTCTGAAAAACAGCATTTAGTTTAGATTTAAAGTGCCTATTTAATGCAATGATGTTTAGATTAATTTATGCAATATCACTATATCCGTTTCTGTGCAGAGCATCATTAGTATGTCTTAAAAATGGAAGAATTGGATCGATCCATAAAGTTTTCTTCACCTCATCCTCAGTTTCCCAAAGGAGCTAAAGTCTAGGCTGTGTCGGCCTGTCCAAGTTTGAAAGTGATGCCTCATGCTCATTGAACAATTTAAAAAAGTTAGGCCTGATCAGTTCAGGTAATTTCATCTTGAACTATTGCTGTGTTATCGCAGTAGAAAAATCCACTCATAAAACAAATGGTCATTCAGTATAATCATGTCATCAGCTGACCACAGGTTTTGGGTTGCTGAACTGGAACCTGTCTCGAGGAAGCCGGAGATTATCTGCTTAATTGAATCCAGATGGTGACCTTATTCATTTCCTTCCCTTTGATCAGGCAGTGTCGAGTATACTTTATACACATTTCTAGAAATCAGTTTTTTAGTGCAAAGGCCATACTATCAATCAGGGATGGGCAACTCCGGTCCTCGAGCGCCGCAGTCCTGTGAGTGTTTTCCCTGCTGCAACACACCTGATTCATACTAATGGATAATTAGCAGACTTGTACAGAGTTTGATGCGCTGCACATTCTAATTAAGTCTGATGTGGATCAGGTGTGTTGCAGCAGGTGAACTCCTCACACTCGCAGTACTGCGGCCGGAAAGGAATCCTACTTTATTTGTGCAGCTGTTAAACAACACTAGAGTTAAGTGTGGAATTATTAAATTTATTTAATCTGAATAATAAAGTGTGATTCACTCTTGCATTAAACAATAAAATCTTCCTTTGGACTTTTGAACAAGTAAAAGCTAAAATAACAATAAAACTGCAATTAAAAGCTGTTTTTTTTTTCCTGCTTGTGGTTTATTCATAACGTGGGATCTCCCTGTTGGTTTTTATACTCTTGTTTATTAAGCACTTCACTAAACGGCACTGTGTTTAATTATCATACGTCTAGGAAAGCCGGCCCTCCGAGTGTTGCTACCCATCTGACCTCTCGCTCTTCCTTGCCCTCCGAGGTCAGGAGTGTGGGAGTGTGTTACTCTGCGTCTGGTCTGGATTCCTGGTGTATGGGAATTCCCACTTGGGGAATGCTGGTGTGTGCGTGTGTGTTTATGGAGTCTTGAGATGCATGAAGAGTTTAGAGGTGTATGGTAATAAGGCACATGTGCATATGTTTGCAGCAATAGCATGGGTAGAAGGGTTGTGTCTGCTTCTGTTTGTCAGGGAAACACCCAGTACATGCGTCGGCTGCTGCACTTGCCAGACAAAAGCCCTGCTGCTGCTTAGCATTCAGAGTTAGGGGCCAAGGTGGTGCTTCCCACCATCTGCCAACAAAAGCCCAGGTCGGCCTGCCTGGCTCAGCCCTCCCTCATTTCCTTTTATCACCCCATAGTTCACTTCACCCAGCTGAGAAAACTGAAATGTTTCCCCCCGTTTGCCCTGGATTTTCTCCTCAGCCACCCCCTTTAGGTCTTCATATTCATGATTTAGCAAGCTCGTATGTCTCTGAAAGAACTTCCTCCTTTATGTTTCTCACTGCTGGCTACTTTGTGAAGTTCTTCGTTTCTGTGATTTGTGCTTTTTGTCATGTTTTTGTGCAAACAGATTTCAGTAAAGAGCAGTGAACAGGCGCACGCACGGCTATGTAATGTGCGTGCCCGGCTGGTAGGTCAAACGGCAGCATAGTCCTGTGTTGCAGGACAGGTGTGTGCAGTCTGTATGATGAGATATTCTCATGAGCATACTCACTGAGGGATGTTATAAATAAACTGCTGAGTTGTTATGAGCCAGCATGCAGAACTGCTCTTTCCAGGGAGGGAGTGGCCTGTTGAGGAAGACATGCTGCACACTCAGTTCTCTACTAGCACTTTGAGTCAAAAGCTATATGGACACATCATTCTTGGTGTGTGTTCCTGGTTTCTTCTTTGTTTTGCAGACTCAAGCAACTTGCAAACTTGCATTTTCAATCTAAATGTCCTGTTGGTGTGAAAGTCGCTATACAGTTGTGCCATTTCTATTTGTTACCACATGAGTAATAATCAATATTCAGTGTGTTTCCACCTCGGGCTGAGACGGATGTATGAAGTTAATGGATGGAACCAAGTCACACATTTCATGACACAAAATTGCAATTTCTGAAGTAGTTTTGTTCAGAAAATATCTACCACTGCAAATAAAGCGTTGCTTATGTCCACAATGGTTACAAAGTTTTCTATCAGTGAGACGTAGTTTTTTTTTTTTTAAGCCATTGTGGTTGAAGTTTTCATCAGATTATGCTGATTATTAATGCTGTTAATGAAGTTTTATCCTTCAATAAATATGCACACATCAGAAAAAGCTAATGTTTCTTTGAACATGGTAATATCTGCATCTTTGGATCATTGCACAAAGCACCACCAATTTTAAAGTTAACACAGATGGTAGACGGAGCCCTGTCTGTTCAGACAATCATTAATTTACTGAAGCTAAAACGTTTTTATGTATTTTATCATGATTTTGTTGTAATAAAGAAAATACAATTTACATGGAAATTTAAAGTAATAATTTTGGAAGGAGGCTATTAAGGTTTTAATGTCGTTATTGTCTTTCATTCATCTGCACAAGTGCAGATTGTCTGATCTTTGTAGGTATTAAGAAAAAGATGTGAGCTTTAGGCACCTAGAGCCATTGTTGCTTAAGATCTGGTTTGCTGCTGTTGAATCCACTGAGCGACTATCTATTGTTCATACTGTAGTGAAAGAGCAGTCTCAGCAACAGCAGGCAGGCAGAGCTTTGTGAGGTCCGCTTTTATCCAACTGTGTCTGTGTGTGTGTGTGTGTTAGTGAGAGGCCAGTGAGCCAGCAGGGAGAAGGAGGGTTTGTATCTGGACCATCTGGGTCGTCTCCACTCACTTCCTGTCCCTCCACTTAGAGCCCTCTGCACAAAGATTTCCAGGTACTCTGTCTCATTCAAATGGGACGTAGCCGTTTCCTTTAGGTCTCTGATACATGAAGGCTAAATGCTTGTGATGGAAGACTTATTTTTTTTAAGGAGTTTACTCTTTCCATGCTTTAAGATGCTGCATGTGTGCAATCATGGTAGTGCAGATAGCACTGTTTGATTCATGCTATCGGTCTAAGTCAGCAGAAACAGAACTTGCCTCTCGCTCTGCATCTGTTTGACCTTTTATTTTCCTGGATACTTAACCTTGTTTAGTTTGCTAAATGTTTTATTTAGCAGCTTTCGTTCATTTATTTGGTAATAGCAGATGACAGTTTATTGAACTGTATCATTCTCCCGATCACACGCATGTTTCCTCCCATTTTTCCTTTCCCTCTCTCTCCCACACACTCAGCACTTAAGTGGCTTTACTGTAAGCTAATGATGAAGCATGGGCTTCAACAGCTTTACCCTCCTAAATGAGGCTTATGTGTCACTGTGGATTCGGGGGGACAAGAAGGAACGTGGTTGAAGCTACTGTGTGATCTCCCTAAGGAAGTTAGTTAGCATGCACTTGTTAAAAAACACATTATACTAACTTGAAAGTAAATATACTAATGCGGATATCAGTCACATAGTGTTGCAGGAAGTCTTTAGTTGCTGTCCTTCAATATAATTTGAGTGTTTGGCAAAGAGGACCTTTGCGATCCACATGGAAGACTTATTCATATTTAAACACATTACATTTAGTTTTCTCCACATTATCATAAAGATTTAACCGTGATTAACAGTATTTAACCGTAATACTGTGATTTGCAGTGAGAGATTTAATGTACATCTTTGTTTTCTGCTTTTCTAAACGAATTCTTTTTTTTTTTTTTTTTACTTGAATGAAAGTAAAACAAAACTGAATCTGTTTTGCTGAATAAGCTTCTTCCCGTGTTCCTTAATGAGAGATTTCTAAAGAATAGTGTTTCCTCAAAATGTGTTGTCTTAAGATAGTCAAAGCAGGCTCTATGACACTACGCTCAGGTTGTTGCGTAACAACATTCTGCAAGATTGCAGGTGTTTTCACTGTGAGAAAACCAGCTTCTGCATGCTGGCTTTGAGCCATTTTAAATAAGAGCTGGCTATTTCAATTTAGCTGCAGTTGTAAAGAAAAGCAAGTCAGCCAAATTTTTGAGTTGCATCTTCTCTCCCTTTGGTTATTTGTTTATGTAAATTGTTTTCCAAGCTGTGTCGGTGAACTCCTTAACTTTCAGGTGGGATTGCACCTGTTTCCTTTTGCAGATGTAACCCTGGTTTTTCCCTGCTGGTATCATGTCCAGTCACAGTCACCACAGTTTCCCCTGCCAGACAGTAGCCATACGGAGTAGAAAGCTCAGATTGTCTCACTACTAATGATTTCTTCACCTCTGTTTTTGTGCCGCTCTTCGTCTGAGCTATTGTATCAATATGAAGAGTGTGAGACTTGCTCATTTCTGAGGGTGTATGTGTGCTTTGTGTGTGTGTGTGTGATAGAGAGATTGATGGAGAGATCTGAAATCTTTAGAAATGAAACTGATAATGTGTCCCGCTGTGGTTCTGTATTTAAACCACATTGCTGTTTCTTTTTTAAATGATTCTTCCTCACTTTATCTTCCTCCCTCTCTATTGTATTGCTGGGCAATGAGCAGCAGAGCAGGCAGGGGGCCAGGAGAGACGACAGCCCCTGCAGGCATTAGCAGAGCAGAGGAAGAGGGCTCAGGGCAAAGGAGGCGTGATTTAAGTGAAAGGAAGAAAGCCAGACGTTTGGTTTCCCTTAAACCATGTGATCAGCAGTGTATGAGCCTGTCTGTGACAGGCAACTGCCTGAGCAGGTTACTAACCACAAGGCTGCACACTGCTTTGAGTTTTACACATTCCCTTTTTGTCCTCTCAAATTTCCAATGTCTCTCAAGTGAGCCTCATGATGACATTTTCAGAAGCCAAGATGAGGGTTTCTTTAACATTATTAAAAGCTTAAGGCATTATAGATTTCTGTGTTTCACAAAGAGTAGCAGAAAAAATGTAAGCCATATTATCACACTGGTAAAGGGGAAGAAGAATTAATGCTGAATGTAGTTACTACTTTAACTCCTCATGTGGAAAGGATGAGCAATTGTCTAATCCTCTTCTGTGGCTGTCCCTTCTGTAGACCAGAAATCCATTTCACTTTTTCTTTTTAACTCTTGCAACATGGTGAAGGTACATAGTGTACTTTCAGAAAAGATCCATTTGAGGTGGGGTGGTTGGGGATCCTTCAAACCAAACTAAGCCATTGGGATATAGAAAATCACTTTGGACCTCAAGTAAATGGTTGCAATTCCTGCAAAAAGTGCAACTGAAGAATAAAGTTATGTCAATGTTTGCTGAACTAAATAGAGCACTTTGGACATGCATTGCATGACTAAATCAAGTCTCCTTTTGTTATTTATTTGGCAGTTTTGACACTTAAAAGTAGATTACATACATACAGAAAACACAGTGGTAATTTGAACATGTTGAGCTTTGCATCTCTAACACAAAACTTGCTTTAGTTTCCTGTTGCCTTGAATTTCTTTAACACGCCCACTATCCAGAATCCCTCGGGTTCAGCCATCACTGGACGAGCGAATCTTCCCCTCACAGCCTGGCGTCGCTGTCTACAGCGTGAGTTTTTAATTTAAGTTTATGGTTATTTTAGATGGATATTTTCACATAAATGGGAAGAAAAATAGAAACTGACTACAAAAAATATATATTCGTGCTCTAATTAGCACTAAATGATCAAACCAAAGATTTGTTAGATTTTAAAGATTTGTTTAAACCAAAAAGTCAGAAATGATGTGATATAATTGCACAAACTTGGTTTACTAAGTTGTTGCTTGAGGAAATATTTTATTCACAGCAGTTAAGACACATATTCTGTGTCTCGTTTTTAACCTAGCAATAACTATATAACTTGTTAATTGTTGATATTCTTAATTTAACCATCCCAGCGCACAAAAGGCTCATTTATGTTAGGCGCAAAAGATGGACAGTTTTGTCCAGCTTCATAATTTTCCCTGGTTTCCGTTGGCTTATCTCAACACTACTTGATGCAGAAACAGGGTCTTTAGCACTGTCAATTGCAGTGGCGGTGTTGAGGTTTATAGCTGACAAGCAACCAGCAAAAGGAACAAGAAGAGCAGCAGAAAACACGACAACGCAGAAGCCGCCAAATAAAAGGGACCCAATGTCATAAAAAGTTTAGAATAGGAAAAAAAACGTCCTGGTTTTTTTCTTGGACTTCTGCTGATGATTGAAACCATTTTGTAGCAGTGCGCTACCACTATCAACCCATGTGAACTCTGAACTCTGCACTACATCTACAAGCAGACTTAACAACTACAGCATCACTTAAAAATGCATGAAGGTATGAGGGTGGTGACGTATTATAATACTTCTAATAGACCGCCCCGTTTAAATATATATAAGGGAGCATAAATGAGTCAGTCAAGGTTTTTTTTTAAACTAAACTTGGTCGGTAAGCCTTAGACCTCCAAACAAAGAATGTATTCTCTATAGTCCCGTGCTTAAATGTAGTGTCACCTGGAGTGATACTGCTAGTCATAGAACTGATACATTTAATTAAAATTGGTGTTTAAAAGAGCTCTCCTCACAAAGAACAGAAGCAATGTTGGGACGTACGCTGACAACGGTCAACTTTAAACAGTGAAGTCTTTTGTTGCCTGATGTGAGTAAAGTGAAAAAACTATGGGGCTGTGTAGGTCTTAAAACCTAGATCTTGCACGCAGATGTGCTTGAGAAGAAGGAAAAGACCATGGGCCAAAACTTTTCTATTGTTTATCTACTCAAAATATTAATGCACACCACTTTAGAGCACTTTTGAACACTATCTAGTCTGTTATTTATTACACAGAAGGCTTAAGACCCCAGGTCCCTGTAAAAATGTCTTACTCAAAGGAGAAGCAGCAAACTGTGAAAAATGGTGTAAGCAATGTCAAATCAGGGAAGGTTCAGGAGGAGTCCCTTTGGGCCGCATAAATCTGGAGTCTGTGTGCATTTAACTAAATTGTCAGGATGTAACCAACTACTTCTTCCGCCTTGCATAAGTATGAGGAAAAAAATCGCAACATAGCGTCTCAGTGCATGATTCAGTCGTTGCTCAGTCCAACATACAGTATGCAACATACATGGTTGCATGGTAACACATAGAACCTCTGATGGATTCTTCTTGGTGTTTGGCAGCTTCTTCTCTCCCGGTTGGCACACTGGGTATTGAAATTAGAAATTAGAAATTGAAAAGCAAAAATTTGAGCAATCCCACCATATCCAACTTTCTGATGTGTTATTTCATTAAATGTCACTTTCTGTTTATTTTATTAACTTCGCCTTTCACCAAGGAAATGGCCCCTCCTCTATATATATTGTCAACTTACCAACCCTACTCATTCTCGCTTTCTTCCCATGTGGAACTATAGCAAGCTCCCTCAGCGCCGTTAGCCTAGCTTGGTTAGCTAATTAACTGTTCTCAGGCATCCTATTGAGGAGTACATCAATAAACGCTGTTCTAACTTATAGTCAGAATCGTGTTGAGTAAATCTCTCACAAGACGCTAGTTACACAGAAACAGCAACTGTCAGAGCGAGTTGTGTCCATCTTTAACAAGTGGTGTCCCGAAGCCTGAGTCACATTACAATGCTTGGAATCCCATGGCCTGCAGCTGAGGATGCTGAAGGGGCAGAACGGGATCTGTATGATGGCTAGAGACTTCCACCAGCAAAGCCTCTGTTACCAACAGGTCCTGTTTGCATAAAAGAGATGAGCCGGTACTGGTTGAGACCATATAAGAGCAATCTTCCCACCGAAGACTACTCTAAGCTGGATGTGCTAGGTTTAAGTGAGCTGGGGTTGGCAGAGCCCACAGCAGTGAAGCCATCAGTGGCTTATCACCTCAATCCTAACCCAGTGTTTCTTAATTCTGTCCCCCCTGCTCTGCATGTTTTACGCATGTTCAAATACACCTGAACCAAATCCATAAACCTGCGCATGACATTCTTTACATGTCAAAGCACAGGTACTACCCGGAAACCCTGCGTGTGCATAAACTAGTCTGCACATCAAGCAAAATGTTGTTTAGAAATTAACGTTTGTTGCTCTTTGAAAGAGTGAACTCTGCATTAGTATGGCATTTTCATTCTATTAAAGTGTTAATGGTCTCAAAATGACCTCAATCGCTTAGTGCAACATTATCGTTTATCGCAATACTTTTTTGAGACAATTAATCGTAATGCAACATTTATCATGACGGCTCTACTCATGTGTCTCTCTCCCCAGCAAGATGGATGCCTCACAGTTTGCATTCATCAGAGGATCAACTAATATGCAGCCCAGTCAGTGTGTTCCTTTTAATGCGGTCACACTGCTGTCAGCATATCGGTATCATTTATTACATTAATACATACAAAAAAAGGAGGGAGGGTCCCTTAATGTTTTCCATAATAGCTACAATACCATTTGATTTATTGGGAAACTGTGTCCAAACTTTTACCCGGTACTGTACTTGAGTTGTTTCGGTAACACAAATGTCAATGTTTACTTGGACAGAAGCTTGTGAGTTGTGTGTTTTATCTGCTGCTGAAAACCTTCTGAGGTTTGATATGATTTTGTAACTTTGAAAGTCGGTTTCCATGCGGTGTTGGAGATCAAGTCTGCAAGAAAGATAACATTGGTGGAAATAAATTCAGTTCTTTTCGTAGTATATTTGCTGTACGTGGTGGACGTGAATGACCCCCTCACTTTGTCTTCATGTACAGCAACCATACAGCCTCTTGCCTCCCCTCCCCCATCACACTGCTGTATGTCTTTAGACTCTGCTCTCGGCAGAAGCAGGCTCCTCCCCTGGCAACAGCACCAAGTTGCTTTATCCCAGGTCATCTTAGGAAAATGGGCCAACAGAGAAGAATCACAGATGCTTGAGGTTATTATTCTATAGACATAATGAAGAATTTGAGCTGACATAAATGATAGTTACATTTAGTTATGATAGATTTTAACGGGCATTGTCAGTAGTAGTATTTAGGCAGATTATAATTTTAATTCTTTGACTTTATACAAACAGGTCAAGGAGGACCTGAAGCAAAGTCACAAGATGTTTGCTCTGTTGCGTGAACCAGTATTAAAGCAACTTCAAATATATGTAGCAAACCTTTTCTGCATGATTAATAATCAGTTATTGAAGGAATAAAAATTTAAAGGTCATTTTAAAAATAGGTTCTTTTTGTTTTAAATGAAGAAATAATTTGAACTAATTAAGTTGTCATCCTAATTTTATTGTAATTAAAAATGTTATAAGCAAAAACTTGAAGTATGTGTATTAGATGTCTTTGCATGAAGCCTTTTCTGATCAATAACCAATCTTAAAAGTATAATGTCATAATTTCTATGAAAAATGATACCATTCCTTTATTTGTGACTGAACTTTTTTCAGTTTTGTGATAATGATTTTTATATATAGGCAGTGTATAAGAAAATTAGAAGTAAATTACAGTAAAATTTATGACTTAAACTGTTTGTATTTGTGCCTATTCACTTTACAAAAATATCTTTCTGTTTGTAGAAGCTATTTACCTCTCCCATTTTTGCTATTGTTTTAATGGAACCTACAGCGCCAAAATGCAGCTGTATTAATACTACAGCTTTGTTTGATAGGTGTAAGAGCACTGTTTGGGATAAGTAACACCTTAAAAAGGCACCAAAGGTGCACTGCTCAAGACAGTAAAGCAACACCCAAGCCAAACATCTCAGACCTTAATGAATTAAATATTTCATTTGGAAAGCTATTTATTTTATAGTGGGATGTGTTGAGAATGATGAATGAAAATAAAAATCTATAATCCACGGAGATCTGGATTTTAAATCATACTCGAAATAGAAAATGTAAAAATCCAGTCACATGCTGACCAAACATCTGTAGGACAAGTGTGTGTGTGTGGCCTCCACACACCTATATGGAACTTCCTAAAACATCTGAGCTTTCTCCTGATGAGATCATTGACGTTCCCCAAAGTGATGTTGCCTCAACCTGGATTTGAACATCTGATAACCATTTTGAGACACGACATTTAAGGCGTCCCTTGATTAGATTCTGGTCTGGTAAATGGACAGGCCAGTTTGTAGCATCAAACATACAGGAACTGCCTACACACCCCAACCACATGAGGTCAAACAATGTCAAGAGTCAGAAGAAACCCAAGTCCTATTATAGCAGTATATGGTCTGATGATGTATCTGAGGATCTCGTCCCGATGTGGCAGTCAGGTACTTTTGGCCAGTACATGAAGGGATGTGTGTCCCTCCTAGGAGCTGTCTCCCCAGACTATAACTGACCCACTGCTAAGCTCATCATGCTGATGATGGCTGCGGCATCCAGCTGAACTTTCTCCACTTTGTCTGCAGACTTTTTCACATCTGTCACGTGTGCTCAGTATGAACCTGTTGTCATCCATGAAGAGCACAGGCGGACCTTGTGTTCTCTGACAAATGGCGGTCAGGGTGCACGATATTAATCTGTGAGCACAGGCCTCAGTTTGTACATTGGGTACTGTTTTTGACAGTTTGAGCAGAATCATGCATGAAGGTCATTTTGTGGGCTAGGTTTCCTCCTGTTCCTCCTTGAACAAAGGAATAAATAGTGGTCTTGCTGCTGGATAATTGTCCCCCCATTGCCCACTCCATATCTGCTGGTATACGGACCTCTCTCCTGGTATGCCCTCCATGCTCTTGATATTATGCTAGCAGGCACGGCAAACCTTCTTGCAACACCTGAGTACCTTCTGTGGGTTGCAGAGGCTGCTTTGTGTTTCCTTTAGTGATGAAATGCAAATGCAACCAAAAATCAGCTAAAGAGGATGAAGACAGGGAAATGACCTGTGGCCACCACCTATAGGATCATTCCTTTTTACAGGACTGCCTTTTGTTTCCATCGTTGTCTGTTCCATTTGTTTAATGGCATGTGAAATCTCTATTGGTGTTGGGGACATTGACCCAGTAAGGCAATAAAGGTTAACACCCTTCTCATTCCTTTGACTCAGGAACTTTCTTATATTCAAAGTCTGTTGCTGACTTCCTCTGGATACACAACCATAACTGTGGTATTTTATTTTGAAGGGCCTGTTGTTACGGCTAATGATTAATGGTGTTGAAGATAAACGGAGGCGGCTATCAGACAAGTTTAGGCAGAAACTTTTTGTGATGTTGTCTTGTACATTCTGCCAGTATAGGCACCCAAAATTGTCTGTAATTATTTAGCCTTTTAACTAATCAGGCAAAATGTATGTGTATAAAGAAAATGCTATATGATAAAACTGCAAAAGATTCAAGTTTGTTCTGGCAGTATTTTAGAAACGAGACGTTCACCCAGCTTAAATCCTGATATTTTGTCATCCATTGTGATACATTTGCATTATTTGAGATTTATTAGAAATATTTTTGCTTTACTGTATAAATAAGACCGTTAAAGCACCTTCTGCATTTTTAGAAATGAGTGTTTTTAAAACTAAATATCACAATTTTGTCAATACATAGATACTTTTAGAGCAAACGTTTGCAACACTTTACTTTAGAATCATCTTTGAATTTTGCACAGAACAATTAGCTTAATCAAAGAAAATCATAGGATAGTTAACTAGGACTTTTAAATATGTAATTTATGTGTTGTTGCTTTTTAATCACCATGTTATTGAAGCAGAGCTGTTTTAAGCAGAGCTGTTTTAAAGTGTGTGTCCAAAACCCATTCAGGAAATATTATATATCATGGGCTTTTTCTTTTAAATGTAGTCCTGAAAAATGAGTTTGAGATAGTTTTGCTGCATCTTAAAACATTCACCCCACACTGTGCAGCGTAGGCTTAGCATAACTTTATCTATTGCACCAGGTGCTCTATCCCTGATGGGTTAGATTGTAATGTGATTACTAAACTAACTGAGGTCTAGGCATCTCTCACAGCGCAGTCTTAGCTCTGCAGCATGCTGTGTCAGTCTTTAGCCAAACTCCAGCAGGCTTCATCGACCACAAGGCTTCACCTCTCCACACATACGGGGTTTAGTCCTTCTGCATGAGTGGTTAATTTACACTCCACAGCAGGAGGGAGGACTAATGATCTGTTGAGTCCCAACACTGCTGTTGCTCTTTTGCATCACTCTCACATCTTATTTTGTGTCTGATTAAACCTACTGGCTTTTACTCATGCAGGTACCCAGGCATGCTGGCTCTCCTTACACTGCTCATGACATTACAAAGGGACACCCCAACTTGGCGGGAACCCCGCCTGGTCATGCCCACTCCCCGGCGCTTTCTCAGGTATCAGTACCAACAGCTTCCCCATATCGCTACCCTAAGGGCTGGGAGGCAGGCGGAGGGGTGAGTTTGTCACTTTGGCCGCCATAATCCTCACTGCATACATAGTCTTTTGTTTTGTTTTTCCCCGTTTGCATTAATATTTTTTCTAGGATGTGTGTTGGGTGATTGGTGGCTTGGTTTTCAACTTAATCATTTGGCAAAATAGCATGTTTTTATTGATTTAAGAAATTCTTATCCTGTGTAAAGATTTACTCAAGTAGTTATTTAATGGATTGGATTCTTTTTTATGCTGTTGTAATGTTAGCATTTAGATGTGCTATTCACACCTTTTATTTAAATGTAATGTAACTGGATTTTCTATACAGCAAAGGGTCATGCTCACAAGTGCTTTAGTTTGCTGAAATGCACATCTGGACAGTGTTATGAGAACATTTTACATCATTTCAGACAATGGGCCCTCCAATAACCTGTAAGCAAAAGCACGTTAGCTTAATATTCTAATGGCCTGACCCTGATTACATATCAATGTCAAGGTGATAAATCTGGACCGATTCAATAATTTCATTTAGTACAAAGTTTGTTGTCGTTGTCAAGGCAGTCTTTATGTTCTCACATCAGGAGGAACCTGGACGTCCATAACAGAACATGCCATAGCCTCTTACACGGTGGTGGGGACGATGTGTTCAAGTGATGCAAAAGATCATGTTTATCTGGTTCATATGGGCCACTATTATCAGGAAGAATCCAAGCAGTTTTTTCCAATAAAAGCTGTTCATTATACTTGGTGATAATCTGCAGGCGATCTCAGCTCTTGCTAGTATGTTTTATACAATCTCAGTGTGCTTCGCTTTCTAAACTGAGATGTTATTGTAGTATCATGGATTTCCGACAAACTCTTAGCATGACCGTTTCTGCCTCTAACATTCGCCTAATGTTTTCTGTATACAACCTTCTGGCTGTGTAAGGATCTAGACTGGGCAAACTTGTCACGCATGTGTCAAAAGGAACATGAACATTTGAGCCTTACTGCAAGTCTGTCAGGTGCTTAATACATACACAGACAAACACACACAGTTTTTAAGCTTTTTATTTATTATTATAAAAAAGTGCCATTAATAAAGTTGGAATATATATATATATATATGTTTGAATATTTGTCATTTGATCACAAGAAATAAGGAATTTTTAAGCTATTTATATTTTTAAACATTGTAAGACTTTTTGAAGACAGACTTGGACAAAGTATTACCAAACCAAAAGAAATCCTAGCTGAGCATTACTAAATGGTTCACTCAGTCTTGTCACCTATTGGAGTGCATATATATCATATCTATCTAGAATACCCCTTAAGGAAAGTACCTGCAGGTATAAAAGCTCACAGAGGTACATAACCAATCGGATGGTGACGCTGCTGCATTGCTAGAATCTGCATAGTCTGTCTGTTCTCACTTACAGGTGTTTTGACACTGTAAGTCTGCATCTGTAGAAATGTGTCTGTCTGCTTTGGAAGAATCCAGTTGTTCCTTTTACCGTTATAGCCCACTGGCCCATTTCCTCACCCAAGCAGATCTAACATCCCACCAGCCTTCTATAAATAATCATGGCAGCCAGAATAACCTTTAGTTATCATAAACATAGCGGCAGCTCAAAGGAAAGTAAAAGCTCTGCTTAAATCCCCCTCTGCTCTGCTAGATGAAGAATAAAAGAACACAGGATTTGCGGTTCTTGAGGGTACCAATTATCTGTGTAGTACCTAAACTTCCATTGAAGACACTTAGTCCCAGCATCATGGGGTAAAGGTTATGTTTGGTGTAAGGAGATTCTGTTTCTGCTTGTGTGAAATGTCATGTTTTAGGTGCTTTAAACAATAAAACGTCTCCTTCTGTGTCTCCTTTTCTTCTTATGACAGCCTTCATACAACCCAGGGCAAAATGCTGGCTCCGCTCCTTTAGTGTATTCTGCTCAGACCCAGCCAATGAATGCACAGCCACAGAGTCGCCCGGTGAGTTTCTCTCTGATACTAGATTTCCTTCAGACCTTCAAAGTATCTGTGGTTCATTGTGGGCAAATTTGTGGAAAGAGATTTCACCCAGTAAATGAAAAACGGGTCTTTAGAAGCCACTAAGGACTTGTCAGGTGTTTGATCATGCTGGTGAGGTGCTTAAGCATGGGCTTTATTGATTTAATGAGGTATCATTGTCTCCTTAAGGGATACTTGTGGCTGGTTATATTGCTGATGAAAAAATAATTATCTGAAAATCTGAGCGCACAGAGGGTCTCACTGTAAAGATTAAGGCTTATTTACCTATAATAGTTGAGACATTGTGTTTTTGTTTTGTTTTTGTTTTTTTCAAATCTTATAAACCAATTGTTTAATGTTGGATGAAAGGATTTTTCCAGTTCTTCTCAAATGACAGATCAGTAGTTAATGAAAAATAGTTTTAAATGTTTTGGGTTTTATGTGTCACCAAGCCTCCTTTACAGTATGGCCTCCAAGAAGTCATTTGGGTGCATTTATGATGCCTATCTAACAAAAAAGGACATAGCTTTGGTAGTTCTTTGATACCTCTGGTTTTAGTTAATTTTCTTTTCATTTTTAACTCACTGCTTAGTTGTTGGGGGAGCTTTTGTAAGACATAGGTAAGATTTTTTATGCCGTTGTTGGCTGTGTAAATAGTAAACTTTTTTTTCTCTTTAAAAAAAACATGATTTCTTTCTTTTTTCCTTTTTTAATTTAGTTTAGCACTAAAAGATATTAAATAAATCTAAGGTTAATAAAATATGTTTTGGTTTTGTTTGATAAACAAAAAACAAGACAATTCTTTTGTTATCTACTAATGAATAAAAAGATAAATGTATTAATTTCAAATAGAGATACTAAACTATTCAGTTAAGGAAATGTGTAATTAGATCATTTTACATTTAGAAATAAAGGAGCTTTCACACATGCCAGTTTTTTAAAAAGGATATTGAGCAATTTGGTTCAGACTTTCTTCTGTAGATGATGTAGATACTGGAAATGCAACAGAATGGGTAACATTTATCAAGAGTACATGGCAGATACAGGAATAGTACATAAATTGTGCTGTAAAAAAATCAGTGTCTTGATTTAAGCTGAGTAATGGCAGATTAAATGCTTTGTTGTAGTTGTATTGCATGATTTGGGTGTTTTTACAGGAGCAAGAAGCAGGTGAAAAGAGCAATTAGAACAAAAGGGTTTTTTTAACCCTTAAAAGCCAAACCTAACAGCAGAGGTCTGTTCATATCTGAAGCCTTAATTTGACCCTTTTAACAGAATCAGAAAAAAATGTGCAAATATTTGCTATTTTTACTAGGGCTGGGCGATTAATCTAATTTTAATTACGATTACGAAATGGGTTTTCAACGACCACAAAAATGAACTAGGTTGATTATTTGCTCCTTCGCAATTTACTCTCGTGCTGCTTTCTGTTGCAAGTGGAGCGTAACTTTCATCACAGCGCTCT
>JBAMIG010000003.1:9901915-9944613 GCA_037177335.1 Kiunga ballochi
TCATTTTACTAAAGTTATTGGATAATCGTGTTAAATAATCGTGATTATCATTTTTGCCATAATCGAGCAGCCCTAATTTTTACTACTTATTACTGTTCTAGGTCATATAATGGGTTTATTCTTCTGCTTTTTGGTGTTCACCAGGGGACATGAGAGCAGTATCATATGATGCACAACAGGATTATGAATAAAGTTTCTACCATGAAGTGATGCTAAATGTTTGAGAAAGTATGTGTATCAAATATAATATGTTTGGCTCTGCTGCGTTAGAAATCTCCTTGCTGCAACACATCTGATTCAAATCAATGGGTAATTAGCAGACCTGTGCCGAGTTTGATGTGAAGCTCTGCACGAGTCTGCTCAGTCTAATGTGTGTCAGGTGTGTTGCAGTTGGGGAAGTCTGAACACTTTCAGGACTGCAGCCCCCTGAGGAGCAGAGTTTCCCACCCCTGCTTTACCAAAAGGAGTGGCATACTTCACAAGAAGTGCCAACTTTGTTCTTGCTGTAAGAACAAAGTTGGCACTGTGGCGATACTGGAAAAATGGAAGCGCTGTAAGAACAAGAAAAATAGTTAGATTTGGTCCAGTCAATTAATTCTATGAGCTTTGTCTGTGATGAGACTGGGATAATGACTCTGGTGTGTCTGCGTTTTATGCGCAATGAACAGTTGGCCTGCTTGTTTCATATTAACTTCATCTGCAGAAAGGCGGATTGTGCATGCGACAAGGTCTGTGGCTTCAAATACCACATGCTGTATACATTTTGCCATTTTTCTCACCGCCTCAATCAGCTGTTTATTAAAGTTATTCTTTTAACCTTGTATCAGCAAAAATACAACCGATCACACAATACTCTGTGGAGCCCAACGAGAAGAAGGTTCTGCTTGGAGCTACAGGATCAACCTGATGACATTAGTTTGTTCTCGCTGCCTCGAGAACAAGAAACAAAGTCTCGTTTAGAAAGCTTGCTATAAATAATACAAATATTCTGATTTTAAGATTTACTCAACTAAATGTTATATATAAAATTTTTAAATAATCATTTTTCCTCAGAATATGTCTTTAACGTGTCTTCTGTTTTCAAGTGAAAATAAAATCATCTCCTTTCCAAATACAGGCTGAGACTGAGGCCTGGTCATGTGCCAGCTTTGTTCTCTGGTGTTATATTTCTAACCGTCTGCCTCCATTCACTCATCTTATTCTGTATCTGTGTGTCTTTTTTTATGCTTTTTCTACTTCCCGCTTTGCCATCACTGCTTCAATCTCCTTGCTGGACCTCTCCTCCTCCCCCCACCAGTTTGCTACGGGCCCTCGACCAACCCACCATCAGGTAATTTACCCCCGCTGAATGCCCCTCCTGCTTCCTCTATTGCATCATCATCAACAAAGCTGTTTTCTGGTCCCTCCTGACAAAGGACTGGTTTTTTCTTAAGAAAATATCTCTTGTTTGAAAGCCTTTTAAGTGTCTTGGATATGGATAAAGATGTTTGGATTATGATGAGATAGCCGGTTATATGAGGTGTTTCTGGTTATTTTGTATTTCTAAATAGAGGTTGTTCTTAGTTTGTTTTATCATTTACTTTTTAGTGTGGCATGTTTTAATTGTAGTGATGTTTATGTGCTCCTAGGGTTTATCCCGGTATTGCTCCTATGATTCCGTGTAAATCTACCAATATTATAATATTTTGTCCTTTTGTTGAAAATACATCTGCCTTTTCATCTTTAGTGCTCTTACTGATCAATAATTTCCTATTTTAAGTTTGAAATGTGGTATTTTTGCTAAGTTTAGTCTGAGATGAATTAATGAGCCTGATTGGGGGAAAATTGGTGATCATTGCATAATAACAGTATTGTCATCTTGCTGCAAACCATTTTAATTATCAGTCTGATTAAAGACCCAATAAGTCACAACTTGGTGTCGGTGATGTTGTGCAGGACATGCATGCTTTTACAGTAGGTGTAAATATAAAATTACCCAACTTGTTTGACAGTCTGATACCATCATAAATTACACTTACTGCAACATTGTTTTTGTTGTATCAAATTCAGCAGTGTGCTACAATTTAATTTGTTCCTAAGAAAGAAAAGGTAAAGGCTTCCCCTTAACATCGCTGCAGGTTTGACGTTTTCACTTACATTGGATTAGACTTGGTTTAGGACAGCATGCTGATGCTCTGATATAAAGTACAGAAGCTATGAGGCGATCCTACTGGGTGCATTGTTGGGTCAATGTAATATGGTAAATGAGTTTTTATAAGCCTTTTCATTATTTGCTTAACTTCTCCTTTAAGGACTGTGGAGGCAGAGATTATCTTATCCAGTTACCTGAACACTAATGTTCATTGTCATTTTAGGACCTTACTAACATGGGTACTTTTTAATGTGAAACAGACATTTACCATTAGAATTATCTCACGGTTTTGGTAGCAACTTGTTAGGATTGAAAATGGAATTAAAACCTATAGATCATCTCAGATGTGATCCATAGAGCCATAGTTCATTAGAGGTTTCTCTACCCTGATTTAATACCTGCCAGTATTATTTCTATGTAATGGCATGTGCACCATGTTGTGTTCCTTTTATTTATAGAGGCATTGTGGGTTTTTTTTTTATTTTAGTTTTCTTTTTCTCCAGAGTATTTTTTTCTACAGAAATATGCTGTTTAGCTAAAAGCAAGGGGCTCTGTGATGTGGATGTGTTTGAATGTCGGTACCTAGGCTGTGTGCATTAAATCAAACTGTATACAAACAAGTATGGTCCAACAAAGATGAGGCCTCATACCTGAAAGCAGAAATGACAGCATTGATACTTTGATTAATAAAAGCTGCTTCTGTGAGACCTCTTCTTGTAGCACCCTCATGAGACCCTTGTTGCTAGTAATGACACCAAAGTATCACAGTCAACTCAGTTTTTAATTGCTGTTTGACAAAACGTTTTGTGGTGTAGATCTCTTAACAACTACTTGTCAAGTCTAGATCAACAATATACCACAAGGGCAGTATAAAGATAACTACTAAACAAAAAAAATAATCTTGCATTGGTTTGCTCTTTTTTTGGGGGGGGAGAAGAAAATGTTATGGGACAGCCATTATTCCTGTAGGAAGCACTCTGAGTATTGTGTGTTGACAGACACAAGTGTTTGTTTGTGTTCCTGACCTTGTGTAAATAAACTAGAGGCTGTTAGTTGACACTTTCAAAACAAGAGCAGGTTTTTGAAGGACATGGTAATGTGCTTGTGTTTATCAGATCAGTATTAATAAGTGATGTTTGTGTGTTACCTGGCTTAGTCTTCAGTGTGTCTGGGTGCTGACATTCAGTCCATACGGTTCTGTTATCTTCTTGATTTGCACTGTTGTGATTCACGCAGCTGCTCCGCCTCCGACTGATGCGTTATTCACCCGGTGTAGCTTGCTGCTGAGCGTGCTCACCTTCTGGATGCTTTTGTGTGGACAGATTTCAAACGGACTATTAATAGTATGGTGCCAAAGTGTAACGAGTGGGTTTGCTGGTGTTAGCGTGTGTATACACACTTGAGTGCATGCCACACACTGCCGCTGAGATTTCTTGTGCCACCACGGAAGTGGAATCGGAAAGCAGATGAAGCAGAACAGTGGGCCTTTATGTTCATGGAGAAAACGGCCATTGTTCTCCTGAAACACACCCAAAACACAGAAAAAGGCACATAAAGATTTTTAAAAGGAAACAGAATAGATTTGGCCGAAATGAGTCTGTTTTTAATAGTATAATTTCAGTGCTTGTAGTATTACTTCACTGGGTTTGAAGTAAATTCTGTGTGAAGGAGCTGATTAAAACCTGTGTGAATAATTTATTGGGAAACAAGTTTAAGTTTCCTCTACAGATTCTGAGTAAATTACTCTGTTAAACTGAATTTTAATGCATCATCTTTATCGTGTCATTAATTTTCTCTTGAGATTAGACAAAACTGCTCATGATAATTACACTAGTTGGACAGTATTTGGATGCTTTTTTTTCTCTGGTTCTTTGCAAGGAAACAAAAGAATGTCATACTACTTTCTGAATGACATCGGAGAGGCCACTGAAGGTATTTGCAATTTCCCAGAAACAGCAGTAGACCTGCAGATGTCCTGCTTTTCTGCCCAGCAGGCTGTGTATAGCAGGCTGCATGTTTATTTGCATACAGAGCTGGTAACCAAGAGCTCATCACAAATATTCTCTCAGACACACACAGAGACATAAAGTAACACCAGGTGTGAAGATGTGTACATAGAGCTGTCCGCTTGTGATTGGATTGCTTAGGAAGCAAGTCAGCACCAAGTCACACAGACTCCATCATCATGACTAAGAAAAAAAGGCATCTTGTACATGCTTGCAGAAAGTGAAGCTGGATTTAGACAATCTACTTTCATATGGATTTAAATGAGGAAAAGAGCTCTAAGTTTGTTGTTAATCAAGAGCAATTCCTATTTTTTCTTTGTTTTTGTTTTATATCAGTCGTTTTACACCATTGAGTTGTTTCAAAACAGAATAACTAACTACTGGTGTTATGATTGTTTTTCTTCCTCAGCCACAGCAGTGTAGTTATTATAAGGATATGTTTGAAGTAATCTGCCTTATTGCTTTAAATAGAAGCACTCGGATGGAATTTGTGCATTATATTGCATGATAAAGGAATAAACTCTGAAGAATTGCATCAGTGGAAATGCTTCTAGGAAACATGTTCAGAAGCAATAACAATTTTTATAACCAGAAGATCATATCTCTTTTTTTTATTCATTCATTAAGAGCATAAATGTAACTTTTTACAGGTAAAAGTGGACATCAGGGTGGAATATAAAGCTGATCCTTGTTTTCTGTTTTGTACAGCGTCACACTTTCAAAACTAGCATTAAGTTCAAGATTATTTTGTCTTAAATATCTCTGTCTAAATGCAATGTCATGATTTAAGGATAACATCAGCCTAAAACGATTTTTTTCATGTAGAGATATTTTCCATGTTGTCGTCCTCTCATTAACCAACCACTCTTGGTTTAGTTAGAATAGTGATCAAAGTTGCTCATGTATCAGTCGCTGTGTTGGTTGGATGGAAATGATTGAGCAGTTTTCTGTTTGTATGTATGGTTGCCTAAATCTCACCAGTATGTACACCCTATTGGCTTTTTTCTCTTTCCTGCTTTCACTACCCAAGGGAGGATTCAGGCCTATCCAGGTAACAGCATTACATCTGTGTCAAGTCTCTGCAGACCTGCATGGCATGATGAGGATCTCCTGAAATGATCCTGTCTGTACTAACTTTTACCTTGTTCACCCCTTCATTTCTACCACAGAATGAATAATCAGCAGGTCTTTTATTATCATCTTATCCCTTTTGTTCTGTCTTTAACTCTGTTTAGAAACATTACTGGACATCTGAGTAAAAAAAAAACCTAGAATAGCTTCATTCATTACTCATTAATAAGATTGCACAGTTAAATGAACTGCATGCCTGATGAGATAGATACAGTCTATGTCTTCCTAAAATGAATCCTACTTTGTTCCTTTTTTATTTCCATAGGAAATGTGTCTTGTTACCTGTTGGATTTATGTAATATTCTCTGGAATATATATAAATGGCTTGAAGGTGTTAAAACTTTTTTTTTTATTATTTCCGTTTACTTATATTTCTTACTTGCTAGCAGTTTCTTTGGGGTTTAATGAACATTTTCTTGCTCATTTCCTAGATTTTCTGAAGATGTTATACAATAATTTATTCTGTTTAAAGTTTATTTTTAACGTCTGAGTATTTTTAGAAGGTTGTTGCATTGTTTATTTGGTACATCGTACTGGAACGTACTGTGATGGTGTTGCAAATTTCCAGCTTAAACTGTGGCTGCTTGGAAGTTTGTCACAGCTGGTATGCTGTGGACTTTCTTCTTCTTTTTTTTTTTTTTGCACCGGCACAAGCATAATCTGATGCAGCATTGAATGTGTTTTCCTTACAAAGCCCAACTGAGGATAAAACTTTGGGGGATTGACTTTACTGTAATTTTATTTATTTGTGTTTTTGTTCACATCCTGCACAATGAACACAACTGAGCCATGTGTTAAATATTTAAAGACAGCTGCAGTGTTGGCACAAAAACTGGCAGTATTAACAGTATTCCTGTCTGTCTACTTCTCTACAATGTGTAATCAGGCTTAATCAGTCAAAGGAATTGTGTTATAACCTATTTGTCACGGAGACAGTACTTGTGCTTCAGTTAATGAGGTTTTTAAATCATACTTGACCAGAAGTTGCCAAAACATTTCGGGTCAGAAAATGGCAAGGCTACCCTAAGCAAGCAGCACTGATGTAATTATAGTACCAAGCTCTGTTTTTATTAATCCTTAAGTCTTCTAATCTGGTCCATAGTGATCCACCATGTTGGTTTTGTGTAGGTGTCTCAAACATTTCAATGACAGAAACCACTCGTTCTTCAGAGATGCAATGTTTTCTATTCATTTCCAGGCCCATTTAACATACTGAAGAGGCCATTTCCAGCTGTTTGTTCCTTTGCCTTTCTAGATGATGATCTTGTTTTGAAAGCCTGCTCGGATGATTAGGGGATTAAAAGGTTTTAGGACTTCATTGTCAATGTAAATTTAAACACTAATTCATAGCATTACTTGTCATGTATAATAGAAACTGAACTTGAAAAGTGTTTAATGTAGCAATTCCTGCTGTAGATCAGAGGTTGATTATAAATGTGATGGTGTAAAAACTTGCATGACTGCCTGAAAACCATTTTGCATTACGTGGGTTTAATGTAGCTCTCTGAATGGGACTAAATGGCTGATTGAAAACGCCTCAAGGAGGAAAAATGTGTTGCGTACTTTTGTTTCAGAGCAAATAAAACAATGTCACTAAATAAGGCTGTAGCTTTTGATCTAGTATTTGATGTCTTTTTTTCCCCCCTAATTTTTTTCAACATCTTTATCAGTTTTTTCAGAGAACTCAAATGCAGACCGCAAGGCCCACCATCCCAACAAACACACCCTCCATACGGCCCGGCTCGCAGACTCCCACAGCGGCTGTTTACCCCACAAATCAACCAATCATGATGACCATGACCGCCATGCCTTTTGCTTCGCCACAGGCTGCACAATACTACATCCCACAGGTATAACAACCTCAGTGGAGGTTTGTTTAGAAAGTTTATCATTAGCAGATATTTATAAATCAATATCACGCACTATGCTGAAAAAGCATGGGGGGGAGGGGAATTAATTTTTTTCTTTTTCAGGTTAATAACAAAATATGCAGTCATGACAGATATGTTTTTGTCATTTGGTTCAACTGCTCAGTTTATACAGCCATGGAAGAACTTATGTCAATTAAGTACCAATGAGATACTCCATATTTAATGGTATTGTTTATCTCTTGAGGGTGAATTTTTTCCCTTATATTGAGCACAAATAAACTTCTAAACATCCATTTGGTCACGTAGAGATTGAGCACAAATGTTAAAATAGTACAAAACCTTTAGTAAATTACCTAAAAACTAGATAATTAATTTGTTAACTTAAAACACTTTCAGTTAATAAAACGAGCTGAAATCACCTGGACACTAATTGTGTTTTTCATCATTGTTAATGTCCACTTTACTTCCATTCTTCCAGTATCGCCACAGCACGCCCTATGTGGGACCTCCACAGCAGTATTCTGTACAGCCTCCCGGGTCTGGAACCTTCTATCCTGGTCCAGGACCAGGGGACTACGCTGCCCCATATCGTGAGTTACTCATCCAGAAGGATTGTTCCCACACACCTAAAATATAATAGCACAAATAAAGAATGACTTCATCAGCATTGTGTGCCCACAAAACAGAAACTCTGATGATGTTTTACTAAAAATCTTTTTTCTTCTGCTTTTTTTTCCCCCTTTCTTACAAATTTATTCAGATCCCCTCAGGTACCACCCTCCCGTCTCACCTTCTGTCCCTGCTCCCGTTCCCACAGCTGGCCCACCCTATTACCCAGGACAGACACTGTACCCCGCCTCACCCCCTATCATAGTGCCTACACCACAGCAACCTCAACCAGCCAAGCGTGAGAAGAAAACAGTGAGTATCTTAATAGTTCCTTTTTTTATCACTTCAAAGAGGCGTATTTTACATCTAAATGCTCTGAATTTCCAATATTTTTTGTGCATTAGTTTACAAAACATTCTCCCAGAGTTAGTTTAGTAATATTTCTTGAGATTTTTCCCCGTTTAATCGAGCAACAGACTAAAAGAAATGCAATCATAATGTAACTGTAATCTATGAGTACACTTTGCTCCTGTATTCTCTTTTACAGATATGAAAGAAATGGAAAATATGCAATTTAGTTGATATACAAATAACCCACACTAAGAATAAACAATTATTTTCATTCCTGTAATTACCTGAGCAAATATATTAGTTAATTATTTTACAGGGTCTCTGATATATTTCAGGCCAGACGAAAAAGGGCAATACTTGCTCTGAGTGATCATAAAGGATGAGAAACTTGCATAAATTGCGACTGATGCCGGGTTGCTCTGAGACTCGCACACTTTAGTGAGGTCTGTATTTTTTGTGCCATTGTCCTCCCAGATCCGTATCCGTGACCCCAATCAGGGCGGCAGGGATATCACAGAGGAGATCATGGCAGGGGGCTCAGGAAGCAGGAATTCAACGCCTCCTGTTGGTCCCCACTCCAATACGCCTACCCCACCACAGGTACAGCTTACCATTATGCTTGCCCATTTCTCTCCCACATAGAAGTTCTCTAATATTTTCCTCCATCATGTGTGAGGAGATTCGGACATCATCTGTGTGTTTTTAAGTTCTAGGTTAGAAATAGCACAGACAGGCTTAAAGATATTTCATTAAATGGCTGTGTATGGTTGAACCAACAAAAAAAAAGCCAGGACATTAAAATAAAGAAGGTCTGTCAATCAAGTGCCTGATGGTCACAATGTTTTTCTGCTTGGGACCAGATGAAGACAGAATAGTGCTCTGCATAACGTCCTGCATCATCTTTTTGTTTCTTTGTAGGTAATTTGGAGGTTTTGACATAATCTAACATAAATTACAGTAATGCAATAATAAACACACCCACACATTTAAACACTGTGATGGGACCTTACCTTAATAAAATCACTTATGGAATGTGTCATCTTAGTATTACATAAATGTATTTAATAATCAGCTTTTTTTTCTGTTTATTTAGCTCCTGCTTTCCTCTCGTCAGTGTTTTTATACTCTTCAATAAACTATTGTTGTCCTCTTTCAGATATTTTCTTCCATCATATTTCTCAATTTTCAAACGCTTAAGTCTGTGTTCTAAAATCTGTTCTTGCAAAGATAAAACATGATTTATTTTAACACACTGATTGGAATAACTGAGAATGTGTTAGAACCCAGTCCTGGACATTAAACTCTTGAGACCAAAACAAGCTTTTCTGGACTCTGGAGAGAGTTATTATGGCTTTTTCCCTCCCTATGTCCCCCTGTGGATGTTTTTCTTTCATTTTGTTCACCTCATTACGTTTCTTCACATATTCACCATTTATTTGTTTCTTTACATGGCTTTTCACTGAGCCTTTATTATCCTTTACTCCTGCATTGATTATCATTTTCTTCCTGTTTGTCTTGAATTGTTTTCCATTGTTAGGTTTTTTTTAATCTAACGTTGTTAGTTTTTATGACCACACCCTCATTATCCTCACATTTTCTACCTCATATTGCAGCAGCGGAGCAGCAGCCAGACTCCAGAGCAGCAGCAGTCGCAACCATCGCCTCCTCAGCAACAGCAAGCCCATCTCGGAAGCTACCCATTAGAGTCGGCGCAGATACCACAGCCAGCACAGCAACAGCAGCCACTGCAAAGTGGGACTTCAGACATCAAGTCAGGCCCAGGTCTGTTCCACCTCCTGTTTTCCTAAATGACATGTCCAAGACCTGAATAGCAGGGTTGTAACTTTCAACAATCTAATACACTTTAGATTGTTTCATCTTTTTGTCATTGCTTCTGTCACTTTCTACAGTTAAACATGCATGTTTCTGTCTACTTTCCCATTAAGCATAATTCTCAAACCTATTATTACTATTGATACATGTGTTGTTTGGATGTTTACTTCCTGAATTGATTAATCATTAATGCTCATGCTCCTCTTTCTCAGATAACATGCCAAAATTGGAGCCAGTTATCCAAAAGTCTTCCTCACCTGAAATTGTGCAGCCTGACCCTCCCTTGGAGAGAGTAGAAGCTGCCACTCCTGTATCTGAGCCCTCTGCCACTGTTGAAGCAGAGATACCCTTGCCTGGCTCATTGACCATCCCTGTCACTCTCCCAACTGACACAAGCGAACAGCCCTCAACCAGGGAGTCCACCGTTCCAGCCTCATCTCCCTCCTTCTCTGTTGGGGAGAGCAAAGCATCTCTGATAGCGCCTCAGATGCCCAGCACAGAAAAGCCTCTTTCAGACCTCCCACGAACTTTAGCTGCCTCTCCATCGCTGGCTCCCAAAGCTTTGAATGGCCTCGCAGACTCTGGGACTGAGCCTGATGCTGCAGGTAACGAGCCTTCATTTCTGCCTCCGGCTGCACTGCATCCCCAGGCTTCAGCTCCCACTTACAGAGACACGACCTCATCTGAAATCTTACCTTCTGACATGAAGCCAGAGGTGCCATTTGCTGCTGCACTCTCCCCTCTGGCACCTGTGGCTGTGGTTCCAGTTACCCTGACTCCAAGCTCCGTCCCAGCTTTGCCAGTTATGCTCCCCCCTGGACTTCCGCCTCTAGTGCAGGCCACAACAGAGGCTGATGAGCCGAGCAAGTCCTTAGACACTAAAGACCTCAAACCAAGAGGAGGGACAGAGGTGCAGGGTAGCATTTCTGAGAGCAAAACAGAGTCTCAGCAAGCACTTACCAGGAAAAGTCCCACTACAGGTAATGTGTTGGATGCTCTCGTTTCAATATGACACTTTGAAAAGGTGCCTTTTTAAATAGTGAGACCTGTTATCTGTTTTTGTGGTGTTATACCTAAATGTAAATATAAAATCTCTTTGTAATGATGCACATCCACACAGTACATGCTGCAGATGTGTCCACAGACAGACTGATCCATCAGGAAGTCAGGGTTGGGCAGAATAAACTCTTGACCTATTTACTGTTAGCATGCACTAAGAGTTTCACATGGACATTTTAAATGTTTCTAACATAAGCTACTATCTGATTTCCCTTTACTTTTCATTGTGGTTTTTAGAAACAAATTTTACTAATAAATCTGTTGTGGTTTGGTTCAGTGTTCACTTTAGCTGAACATGTTTCTGCCTTTCTGTTTCCCTGCAGTTAATCAGACTACTTCTGCTATACCAAAGACCTGGAGAAAACCAAATGAAGGGATCTTTGCTGGAGACACACCTCTAAAGGAGGATGAGGTCAGAGAAGACACTCTCAGCTAATGATTCAGGATGAGGAAGGGGCTAAAAATGCAAACATTTAACGTTTGTAGTCTATTTAATTTCCCTTACAGATTGTCTGATTCTTTGCATTTTGCCATTAAAAGCATGCATCCTCTACTTTCAAAGTGTTGCTAGTACGATTTGAAATAAGACAACAAACTATCAAGGAGTGGAACAGAACAAGTTAGGGAGAAGAGGAAATGTGCAATGTGGGCAACAGTTCAAGTGGAAAATGTTTCCACATGTGTGGCGAGAGAGGCAGACACAAATGACTTGGAGGCGGTGTTTCTGTCAGAGACACTGCAGGGCGTTATCCTTCATTTTCAGTGTTCACCTATCCCTCTGTATGTACAATCACCTCTATTCTCCTGTTTCTGTTCTTTTATTATGTTCCTAAAGACTAGTTCCCATTGGAGAGTTCTGACACTACCTTTGACCAGTAAATTGCTTTATTAGGCACCTTTTTAAACAAGTTGTATAAGTCTGCCTGGAGGTTTAGTTTCTGATTTTAAACTCTGCCTTTTTTATATAAATGCTGGAAGTCATGTAGAGAGAACATAATTTTAAACATATTTGATATGTAAATATATTTAATTATATAATTTTATTCTAGGTCAAAACAAATGCGTCACACAAGGAGAGAGGGGGAAAGTACATCTGAATTTGATCTATTTGTACTGGTGCAGTTCACAGTGGGAGCAATCTAACTGTACTTTAGACCCCGAGAACCTGAGAAAAACCCAGAGTGGCTGTAATAAACACACAGACTGAAAACATCCCTACATGTTTAAGAGTTTTTGTTCTCTTTGAGACATCTTGTAGAAATCAGGTCAACATAATGTCCTAAAAACCGCAGTGTGAAACCCCGTCTTTTCCCCCTTAGCATGACTATATAACTGTCCATAAGCCATCCAAAGGATGATGCTATGCAGGTTTTTTTATGCCTGTAACATGACCTGATCATATGTTATTATATGTTAAGTACAAGGGTAAGATAAACTGAACTGAATCTTAATCATCATCTGACAAGAAAAAGTTTATTAATACATTAATATGGGCCTAAAAATATTAAAAGTTAATTATATGAAAATGAAGGCTCTTAGAAAGTATAAAAAATATAAATTCTTAATCATGACAGTATGAAGTATCAGAATTTTTAATTAAGCTCTGTCTAAATAATGTGACTGTGAAATTATGTTTGTATGTTTACTTTTTCATCTATATGTTGAATGAAAACAAAGATGCACAGGTGTGACAGATTGTCTCGGAGTTGCTTGTAGTATTGATGTTGCATATTTTGCAATAGTAAACGCTCTCCTGGTGTGAAATGGGAAAATATAAATATTTGGATTCCTGGTTAAACAGGATTAAATATAAGCTATAACTGAGAGGAACTGCAGCTGCCAACCAGTTTCTGTAACACACGTTTATTATTGACATGTTTCTTAAGTTATTTATGGGCATTGTAATTGTCTATCAAGTATAATTGTGTGTAGATAGATGCGTGCTGGTTCGGACACCACACTAACCAAGATAAACAGGTCTGTGAGTGATACTTCTTGGGGGGAAAAAAAAGAAAAGTATAGAAGTGCAAAAAGATGTTGATCCATCTAACAGAGCAGGAAGAAGCCAATCTAGTTTTCTAGAAAGTCTGTTAAAAGGCAATAAAAAGAGAGGAGAGAAAAAAAGAGAAATTACTTCAGAAACAATATAGATAAAATGGCCTGTTAGGCTTTTGCTGCTTTCCACCAAGCTAATTCTGCTGTTGGGTTTTCCTTGTGCTGATGTTTAAATTCAATGTGTAATTCAGCCTCTCTCATTCATACTTTATAGTCTGAAAGGAATTTTAAAGAGAGCTGCAAAACAGCAGGCAGACATCTTTAATTGTTGGAAGATGCATATTTGTGATCAATAGTCATATTTATAAATCTCATCATCACTCAGGAAAAACCCAAGATGGTGGATCAATCTGCTGGAGACCAGTGCCTGCAGTCAGCCCCTCAGAGCTGCAGCTCAGTGCCCCTTCCATCAGTCTTCACCTCCACCGATGCTCCTGCGCTGGCATCTGCAAGCAGCCCTGATGCTGACGGAAAGCCGCCTGCTCCAGAGGAAAATGGGGAAGCAGAGTTGGAGCCCATGAGAAATGGAGCAGGTCACATTTCGGAGACGGAGAGCAGCGATAGTGGAGTGACCCCCGGAGAAAAGGAGAACTCGACAGGCCCTCCGCAGGACATTGAAGGTTAGAAGCGGCCTCCACTTTTACCATTTCAATTAGGATCTTAGTTTTACTCTTATTTACTCTTTTTGTGTAATCTGGTTTCCAGATCTGACAGACCCCAGTGGGAAGCGTCAGTATGACAGAGACTTCCTGTTGGGCTTCCAGTTCATGCCTGCATGTATACAGAAACCTGAAGGGCTCCCACCAATCAGCGATGTAGTGCTGGACAAGGTAAGTTACAAATAGCCTGCAGTACAGATAGAATAGATCTTTAGAGACAAAGATTATGCTATTTGAAACCTCTGACAGCCAAATTACAAATGAATAAATTGATATCCGACTGCCATCTAGTCTACATTACCAGGTTCTTTATACACAAGTGGCTGGATTGAGTGCCATTGAAATGGAAATTATTTAATGGGTTCTCTTGATGTATTATCCAGAGCTGCAGCTAACATGCATTTTATTATCACTGCTATAATAATTTAGTTTTAATTGGAACACCAGCAATAAATAGTTGTGTGCAGCAAATGAGGCACGTCACATGTTAACGTTTATTGTGTAGGAATATTACAGTTTTTTTATCTAAAGCTTTACATTAATCTGGGTTTTAGTTTCTTGTTTGGGAAAAAACAAATGCAACTTTAGTTCAGTGTCTTTATATTTTATTTGATGCACTCTGCTCATTATTTCTGCAGGTGAAGCTGTAATATAAGGAAGTTATTGACATTTTAACACATCTTGCTGCTTGTGTAAGAGCAACAAACAAGAGAAATTTTGAGTTTGTGAGTGAGACCAGATCAAAGCTGTAGAAGTTTGGTTTGTTCCTCAGATTCACATATGTTTGGGTGGAGCATATGGCCTGCTGAAATGCTGCTTTGATTAAAATCACATTGCTATTATGTCACTCTTGGCAGTCTTAAGAGTACATGCCCTTCCCCCACTTCTTCCAAAAGAACAGCCATGCCGGTGAACAGTTGATTGGTACAGTCCCAAAGTCTCACTTTTCTCTGTGGGAAAAAGTGAAATCTCTCTGGAAAGGAGTCGAGAGGAAGTCAAGGACAACTCAACGACAGAGCTAGATTTGTTCTTCCCTCCTCCCCCACAACTATCTGGCTCCTGTCTTCCTTTCTTCTGTTCTTTCTCCTCCACATCTATTCGGCTATATTTTCACTGAAGGACCCTCAGAATGAGCAGAACATAATTTACAACCAGTTCAGTAAAAACATTTACATGCACCAAAAGCTGCTAATGCCGCTGTCATTTACAGCAGGTCACCTTTACAAGACCACTGGGTTAGAAATGTATGAACACACACACACACACACAATATGCTGATTCCTTTCACCCTGTAGCTGGTGTCAAAAGGACTTTATTGCTCCCCCTGCTGTTCAGCCCATTCTCTGACTGTGCATCTCTTGTGTTATACAGATGAACCAAAACAAGTTGTCGTCTCGAATGGTGGATTCCAGGGTGATTTCCAGAGGACCTGATTTCACACCTGCTTTTGCAGATTTTGGGAGGCAGATGACTGGAGGACGAGTCGCTGCAGTGAGTCACACATGGGGTTTAACCCCTCGAAGCAGGGGTGCTCTGTCCAGTACTCGAGATCTACTATCCTGCTAATTTTAGGTCATGATCGCACCAAAAGATTCGACCCAAAGCGAGGATGATGCGTTGTTTCAGGTTCTCAAATTAGTCCGGTTTGAGTTCACAAAGGTCCAACTCAAACGGTCCAAAAGTTGTCAAGTGGCACCAAATGTTGTTCTGGGATTGCTTCAACAGTTTAGGGAGGTAGACGACAAATCCCTCACCGTTTTTACCATATATCATGGAGCATCATCTGCTTGTCATATTGATGTTGATATAGAGCCTCGTTTCTAAAACTGCTTGGCAAAGATGAATACAGGAAATTCATGTATGTACATGTGTGTGAGAAATGCTGCTCACAGGTTCTTTATGACAAAAAATATGAATAATTTATTGGACTGTGAGGCAAAAATTCTGAGACAATGTTGTTAAATATAAAAATGTATTTGGTGAACACAGGATGGACTGTATCTGTCCCAGAAAGGCAGAGGAGTGTCAGCAGGAGGCTTTTCATCCGTCTCATCAGAAAACCGACGGTTCCAAAAAGTGAAAAGAAGTGGTCAGGCATTAAAATAGAGTAAAACGTGTATTGTGTTATGTAGCATGTTGTTGTCTTGCACACCTTTGCAGGTGTGTAACAGGTCTCCTCTTATGGCAGTGAGGCCCCCCCACCTGCCCTGGTTAGGAAAAGGAGTGAGCAGACCCAACTCGTCAGCCAGTTCCCTTTGGAAGATGCCAGTTTTTAGCACTTGCAGAGGGACTGGCATGGCGTGGTTTCCCCTGATGCACAGCACGGGGGCGTTGGAACCAGCCAATTATTAGTCTTTATGAGCTGTGTCCTGCTGCCGGGGCAGATGAAATATTGTGCATCTGAACTCATTGCAATGGATTTCATATCCAACCATCACTTCATTTTCTGTATATCTGCAAGTGGGGAAAATACTCTGCTTATGCCTATGAGCACTTTTGCACAGCAGTCATTTTAATTATTGTTATTATCAATCTAGAGCTTAATTTTTATAGCCACATATTTTACTCTGTACTGATTAGCTGTTTAAAATAACATTGTGACCCATGCCTCATAATAAACCTCTGTAGAGTTCACTAGATAGTGGTCAGAAACCACCCCTACCAAGCAGACCTGAGAGTGGTTGACTGGTCGAGGCCAGTGTTTACATAAAGCAAAACAAACTGGACCAAGAAGGTAATTGCTTCAGGGTTTAGTTCAAATGGACTAAATGAGGCTGGTGTGAACGTGACCTTAGACATGTCCTTCCCCTGCACACCTGAATCAAAGGAATTGCTCTGAATGACGCGCATGAGGAAATTCAGCCATTAGAGTCCGGCGTGATGGAAGGGTTGCAGGATCGTGTAGCTCTCCAGGACTGTGCATATCATCCTGAAAGCCTATTATTGCAAACTTGCTGGCGTTACTTCTGGCCTTTATTTAAATTGTATATATTTTGTTCTTGATTATTTTTTTATTTTTATTGTTTTTCTTTATTATTTAAATTTTTTTATATTATTTTTTCTCTAATTTTGTTGCATTGTTTAGGACCAATTGGGGTTACCCGAGCATGTCTTGTATTTGATATTATGGACAATGGACACAGCCGCTAAAATTAAGAGGATTGTTTATTTTTTATTGTATTTCTTGTTACTGCAAACTTTGACATCAGAGGAAATAAATGTTTGGGTTTTTTAATAGTCTCAATTGCATTCCCAGATCATGAACATTGGAGCACGGCGACCTCCACCCAGGAAGATCATAATGAACGTGTCCGTTAATGATGATGTTCAGCTGAAAAAGTCTGATAATGCCTGGAAACCCGGCATGAAGAGGGAAGGCCTTCCAGAGGATCCAGAAATACAGAAAACACAGGCAATACAAAATATATACATGTGCAAGGAAGAAAAAGAATAAGATTAGCTGACCATTATGATTGTTTCTGTAGGAGCTCTTCAGAAAGGTGAGAAGCATCCTGAACAAACTGACACCTCAAAAATTCAACCAGCTGATGAAGCAGGTGACGGATCTGACCATCGACACAGAGGAGAGGCTCAAAGGCGTCATCGACCTGGTCTTTGAAAAAGCCATCGATGAGCCCAGCTTCTCTGTGGCTTATGGAAGCATGTGCCGCTGCCTCGCCACGGTGAGCCGACCCTCGAGCTGATCTGACTTGGTCAAGCGAAGAAAATTTTAGCATTAAACTATGTGGGGTTGTGGTTTTATATTTAGTGGCCTGATCATTTATCATAATCACTTAGAAGAAGAAATGTATTTTCCCTAATTAAGTTGTGCAGAAAATCATTCCTGCCCAATACAGTATGTGTGATAAATATTTTAGAGTTACAGCTTTTATCTTGTTTTTATACTAATATACCATTTTTAACCTTTTAATGATCTTTTTAATGTACTGGTTCTGTTCAGCTCAAAGTGCAGATGACCGACAAACCCAACACCTACGTAAACTTTCGCAAACTGCTGCTAAATCGCTGCCAAAAGGAGTTTGAGAAGGATAAGGCGGATGATGTGGTGTTTGAGAGGAAGCAGAAAGAGCTGGACTCTGCTGCATCGGTATGTAGTCCTAATAACGTACCGCTTATCTGGAGTCGGGTCATTTAGGGAAGCCCAGATTTCCCAGCAACATTTGCCTGCTCATCAGGGGGATCCTGAGGCGTTGATTTCAATGCTTCTAATTTTCAGGAGCTAAAGATTTGTCTTTGATATTTCCACTTTCTGTGTAGACGACAGAGCGCGAGCGGCTTCAGGAGGAGCTGGAGGAAGCCAAGGACAAGGCTCGGCGGCGGTCCATCGGCAACATCAAGTTCATCGGTGAGCTCTTCAAGCTCAAGATGTTGACAGAAGCAATCATGCACGACTGTGTGGTCAAGCTGTTGAAGAACCACGATGAAGAGTCTTTGGAATGCTTGTGCAGGCTGCTCACCACCATTGGCAAGGACCTCGACTTTGAGAAAGCCAAGGTAGACCACAGAAAAGTTTCATTATTAGTGATTGTTAATTATTAGGGTTAACTGAGAAGATGAATGGTTTTTGGATCTAAATGGAAGCCGTGGTGAAGAGGCAGGGGTGGGCAAATCCGGTACGAGAGAGCCGAACTCCTGCAAGTGCTGCATCACATTTGACTCAGATCGATGGATAATTAGCAAACTTATGCAAAGTTTGATGTGAAGCTCTGCACAAGTCTGCTAATTAAGTCTGATGTGTGTCAGGTGTGCTGCAGCAGGGAAAGTCCAACACTTGCAGGAGTTCGGCTCTTCTGGACGAAGGTGCCTACCCCTGAGAGAGAGCGCTGTTCTAAGGTAATAAAAAAGCCAGTGGACTATTGATTAGCTAGCACCCAGATCTGATCTAAAAACTATCAAACAGACAAATTCAGGTATCACGTAACTCACATTTATCTGTGTTGGCTTTAAAACAACATTTTGTCTGATTTTAGTTGGACCACGTAATGAGCATTACTCAATGCTGGTCCCCAGGACCACTGTGTTAAAGAGGTAACCCTTCTTTAACACACCTGAATGAAATGAATGGCTCGTCAGCTGAGTTGCAATGAAAATTTTCACTAATCTGGGTCAGGTTTGTTATTGTAGCAACACTTAAAACATGCAAAGACCTGGATTAGGAAACATTGCATAATCCAAGCACCTGTCATAAACCCTCATAGTGGCCTAGATTTAATACTCTTGCAGCACTTTTTTTGTTTTGTTTTTGTTTTTTTGTATTAAGCCTCTGATTCATCTTAAAATCACTTTTCTGTTGTTGAACCAGAGCTGAAAGTGATTTATTTGTTGATGGTTTCTTTGCTGGAGAAAGATTTCCCTGGAGATGATGACATTAGGAAGATAACAGGAATACAGTGAGTTAGTCAGGATGTCCAAAAGTTGTCTTATTTCAGGTTTCCAAGTGCAGATTAATCAACTAAATGCGTCATAGTGGGATGCCAAGTACTGTCCCAATTTTGAAGGCTCCTTCGATTCCCCCTACAACTCCGCACTTAGTTTGGCACCAGTTTAGCTTGTCCCCATGGCCACAAGTGATGTGTCCTTCATGGCCTCCCTCTGCCAGAATTCATTTAGTGCAAGACAGCAGGGAACAAGCAGCAATTCACTGCTGAGGAATATATATTTGTAAATATATCTGCAAATATATTTGTGTATATTTAATATAAACGTGACTCTGGAATTTTTTTGCCAGCTTTATTATTCTGGAAATATCCAGAACACAGTAAAAGGGCAACATTGATATATTTTTATCACTAGATTTAAGCCATTTCTTTAAAGTAAATGAGGTTTTATCAGTCAAATGCTTGGCTGAGCAATGTACCTGCAGCTGATAGATTATGCAGGACTGGGTAACTCTCATACACTTAGTACACTCATACACTGTCTCGTTTCACTAATGCTAAGTCCACTTTGACGTGTGCAGCTTACATGTCAACAAAGAAACTGTTTTGCAGAGGTTGTTGTCTTGATGAAGAGGTTGGATTTTATTCTGACCTACAGAGAAGCAATTTTTAAAAAATCACATGGTGCTCTGGATCACTTTGTTCCACAGCCAGGGACGATGCTTTCTGATGGAAACCAAGTATGTCCTGCAGGAGACTGTCAGCTTTGCTCTGTATGACTGGCTCTCCTGGGAACAACAGTGACTCTCAGCTGGACACTGGAAAAGAGTGCATCCTGCTCTATCTGATGTCTGGTTGATCTTTACAGTTTACTGGTAACCCAGAGAAAGAGTGGGCCCTGACCAGTGTGGAAGCTGAATTTGGGACAGAAATTTGCTGCGTTTTGGTTGCTACGGAAATTTTTTTTTTTTTTAATTGACAACCACTGCTAAGAAATGAGGTCATAAATTAAACTTTTCAGATGTGTTTTCATTTTGTCCCATTCGGTGTCCTCTTCTAATTGTTGGGTTTGCTGATTTATTATTACATTAAAGAGGGTTTATTTCTGTGGTTTTGCATCTCACATGGCCAAGTTTAACGTTGAACTTTTAACTCACTGGCTGCCAAAGACATCTGCTATAACAATGGTAGGCAAAATAGACACTCATCTCTGTCATAAACTGAAGAGCGACCCTAAAGTCCCTGAAGCCTGCTCAGTGTTTGAACCAAGTAGGAATTCAACTTTCAGATGTATTTTTTCTGTTTTCAGCCTCGAATGGATCAATATTTCAATCAAATGGAAAAAATCGTCAAAGAGAGAAAGACATCGTCTAGAATACGGTTTATGCTGCAGGATGTTATAGACCTCAGATTGGTGAGTGTTCATTTTGTGCTTTATGCTGAAAAAAACACTTTCAAAATAAAGCCTGTTTTGCTATGCTATATACACTTTGCCTCATGGTGTCAAACGAAGTGGAAACTTTGTGGGCAGCTTTGCAAATAATTTACCATATTTTTGTTTTTTGACTCAAATATTTATTACACTTGCACACCCAGATCCTGCTCAACCTATGAAAAGCTCAACAACCACTGTGGACCTCTTGTAGTTGCCACTTTGTTGTTAGTTTAAAACAGGGTCCAATATAAGTCTAAAAACTCTCCATTAGTTTTTATGAAAGCTTGTTTGGTTTTTTTTCTTTTGTTTATTTTCCTACATTCCTGAGAAGTGCCTCATAAAATAAATTGTGTAAAATGCTGTAATCAGAAGTGCGTCCTCCAGTTGTCTCAGAATTGGAAGCAGCCGTAAACAGGTGACCTGTTTTACATGTAGATGCTGTTTCATTAGCACCAATTAGGAAATGCACCTTTAAAAGATTTTGTGAGCATCTGCCAACGCTGCATCAATAAATAAATGTAAAACTGTGCACCACTCAGACAGCCTATTTAGGTTATGATTAATAAACCCACACACATTAATGCATTTTGTTACAAAAAATTCCATTTTGAGACAAGATTATTTATAACCAATGGGGAATGTCTAGATCTCTTTGTCATTTAGTCACATTAGCAGCTTGTAGGGGTGTATACCAAACTTTGTTGACTAACTTTATACTATGTCCCTCCCCTTATTTAGGCCTAGTTTTGGTTTGTCTTAACATATCCACCACCTGGTTTCTTCTTAAGTCATGAAAAACACTGCTAATCCTCATAACATAAAACAGCTGGCTAACACTGTAGAAATAAAATAAAACCACTACAAGGCTCAGTGTGAAATGTAATTATAAAGGCTAACTGGAAAGATGGTGGTTAAGTTGAGGTCTGAAGGAACAAACATTTTCTCTGGGAACTGGTTTCAATGGTCCAAGAAAGACAAGTTAAAACACTTGTTTTACAGAAAGTAAAGAGGATAAAAAAAACTTTGACATGGGGTCGCATGTTGTAGTAATATCACCTTCATGGAAGCATCATCAGAAGAAACTCTTCATAAATCACCTTAAGCAGCTAATTTACAAAGCAGCCTGCATCATGTAAACGTAGTAAATCCATATATTTAAATTAAGCTAAAAACCTTTACTTCCTGTTTGTGCTCTCTGACTCCATCTAACCTAAATCAGATTTTGTCCTTTCAAATCTTAAATTTGAAAGGACAAAATGTACAGGAACTTCATATTGCTTTAAATATAGATATATAGAATAGGTAGATAATAATTACACCATACACCATTAGCTCTTTATCCGTTAGTTTTATTGTTGGGAGTCCTTTGCAGCCTCAACTGGAAGGATTTGTGACCTTCCCATCTGAAGATGACTCTGTCAGACCCGCTGTCTGTTACGCTGCTAGCTCGTTGAAGTATGCCTGATGGCCGTGACTTCTCCTCACTTCATCTGGCCAGCTGTCAGTTTGTTGGATTTTACAAATTAGGCAAATCTATTGTCCTGATTGGATGAATTAAATCAGATGGTTGCAGCACTCAAAATTAGCTTACACCATTTAAACTCCCCGTTTTGGAGGGACAATATCTTGCGTTTGTTTTCATGTGTTTAACAGATTTCTCACTCTGGTATTTGTAAAATTGTCATTAGTATAAACATTTGTCACATAGTTGTGGGTTTTTTTTGTCAGCTGTATCCTCTGTATAAAAAATATGCTGGGCTTTGTTCTTGCTACTTTTATTACATTTTTGGTCATTTTGATAATCGTCTCTGTTGAGCAAAGAAAAAAGCACATGAACCTTATTTGTACTCTGTAAGAGTTTCTGAGGGAAATGTGCATCTTAGGTTTGATTAATCGCTTTAATCATAATTTAAATGCTATGATGATGTCATAGGTCGCCATTAAACTGTTCAAGAAATCTTTTCGAAACGGTCACTGTATCACTTCAGTAATACGCCCCTCTCTCTCTTTCCTTTTTTTTTTTTTTTTTTTTTGTCTGACAGCACAACTGGGTGTCACGGAGAGCTGACCAGGGCCCTAAAACTATCGAGCAGATCCACAAGGAGGCAAAGATTGAAGAGCAGGAAGAGCAGCGAAAAGTGCACCAGCAGCTGCTCTCCAAGGACAGCAAAAGACGACCAGGTGAGTTTGTAGCCTAAATCCTCTTTAAAGCTTAGAGTCACATTGGCACAGTCACAGTGACTCAAGAAGCCTGTAAGTATACAAGCACACCTCCTGTAGGTTCCTCATAGTGTGTAGAGATGCTATTGTGCCCAACAGCAGACTGGAAGCCCCATACTTTCTTCCATCTGCCAGCTGACCTTTAATGATTTCTCGTGTGATTTGCTGCCATGAAAAATGTCTCCCTGTCAGCTGGTAGCGGAAAAACAACACTGAATTCATTTTAAAATGACTTTTCCATGCATTTATGTGGCTTTTGGTCCGGTAGATCCACGAGATCAGAGGGAGCAGCGTGTGCAGAGAGAGGAGACCTGGAACACTGTGCCCATGACAAAGAACAGCAGAACCATTGACCCAAACAAGATCCCAAAGATCTCTAAGGTGAGTCGTGCAGCCAGGGAGGACTGTGGATATGCTAGAGCTTCAGCTGGAGTGCTGCAGAATACAAGCAGTGTGCTGTCACATTTTAAACATACTGAACCGCTTATATGATGGCTCTACAGGCACTCTGCTTGTGACTAGACACTGTTGCATCATTTCAACCGGATGCCTCAAATATTGAGGATATTTGCAGTTTGTCATTCAAATTTATCATCAATGGCGTGAGAAAGAAGAGAGGTCATGGTACTTTTTAACACGGGGCTGATGTCAGAATGTGAACTGCCTCCTATCTTCATACATCTTTTGCTTGAGAATGCTAAAAAAAGAAAAGAGAGAATGTTACACCTTGATGTAAATTACATTTAGTACACCAGCTGATTCATTCAGCTGTTTAACAGCAGTCTCTTAATCTAATTAGTCTGGCAGAAACCTTCATCATTGTGTCGGCATGCATTGAACCACAAAGTAAAATAATTTTGCTTAGTGAAATATCTATGGTTCATATCTTGTCTAAGGCATTCAAGTACCAAACAGAAAGTTTTTGCTTTCCCACATTGCTTTAAAATGATCTGTTTAATGTATTTATCTATGTGTTTGTCTATCACTGATCTCTGAGGTTGATTTCAGAGTGCTGAGACACAATACCACTCATGAGGAAAAACTAAACAGAAAAAATCTTTGATACTATTTTATCATAATTTGAAGTGCAGTGTATTATAGTTTGCATAACCTGTTGTCCATACTAACATCCCCCTGCTGGTTAAATGAGGTATTGTTGTGTAATACACAAAAAAATATATATTTATTTTACTTTTTAAAGTTCTTTGTAGTAGGTAATCTTAGTTTTTACTATTAGAGAAACAGAGTGGAAAACACTCCTTATCTGAGGTCTTTGAGCTTCTTGTGTGTGACAGGATTTAAAAGATTTCCTCTCTTGGAAAAACATGAAGACTCTCATGGACTGAATCTGAACAAAACATTTGGGTTATTTATACTCATTTAAGACCAGAACAGAAAAAAGAGTTTGAGTATCTCTTCTGCTCTTATTTAAAACATGTTTTTTTTGTTTGTTTTTTTTATGCTTGAGCAGCCTCAGATGGATGAGAAGATCCAGCTGGGCCCACGGGCTCAAGTCACATGGGTTAAGGGCAGCAGTGGAGGAGCCAAAGCCAGCGATTCAGGTAAGATAATCACCAAGTTTAATCATAGTTGCAAAAGCAAATAAGGAAAAGTGTAAAAATCACACAGAGCTGTTATTCATACTGTATGGAGCTGTGCTGTTTAATCCTACAGCCTGTTGCTTTTTTCTTTTTTTACACTATTAAAGACTCAGACTTCATAGTTTGCATGTTAAATTGTTATTTAGAAGCTTCTCATTTTTAAATGTTTAAATCTGCTATATTTCTAGTGTTTCACTAAAACAAAGGTATTTTTTAAGGTTTTTTTAAAATGACAGAAAGCAGGAATCTACTTTAACTTTGAAAGCTACTGATAGCACAGTAACATGCACTTCTATGCCTCAGAGGCTGCTGTGTTTTAGCAGGATCTACTGTTATGCTAACTGTGCTAACCAGCAACACTGTTGAACAAAAGCCGAAGAGTTTTCTTCAGGCTAATTTAGGCAGTACATTTAACTGACTTGTGGAGAATAAAGCTGCAGCTTCAGCATCGCTGTTTCTTCTTCTTGAGCTCCTTCCACTTTGGTAATGCTAGATCTATGTTGATCCTCCTTTTTCTTGACGCTCCAGTCTTTTTCTCTTTAATGTTAAAGGTTGAGAACACCTCCTATGCTGCAGCTACATAAGCTGCTCCTGCATTTTGGTAAATGACAGCTGAACAGATTTTCCAACTTGCCAGTGTTTATAGGGCACTCGTGCTAATCTTCTCTGAGGCCTCAATTACTCGACACTGGCTCGCAGGGAAAGGGTCTTCTTACTGTGCATTGGTGTTATTTGTCCTTTACTGGTTGTTGTAATATCTCAATTTCAGACTGTCAGAGTGCTTCCCTCCAGTTTACTCATCATATTTATAAGCAAATCTAAAAAAATGTGTCAGATTATTAGCAAAGGTCATAAATGCAGCACATTGGCTTTTCTCAACTACACACTCCAATAAGCAGCTTCAGAAACGGTGTCAGATGTTTGGTGAAAACTGTAAGGTTTTAATAATCTGATTTATTTTTGTCATCCTGTGCATATCAGAACTGTCTCGGACTGCTGGCCTGAACCGTTACTCCGCTCTGCAGTCCACACCCACGCCTCAACTTTCCACCACACCTCCACAGAACCCAGACTACGACTCCAGGAGGTCCCTGGGCAGGTAAAGCACTAAACCAGTTCTGTTTGCTGCTCCTGGTTATTTCTTTGACCGTTAGCTCTTTTTAATCATGCTAACTCAGACGTTCTTATTAACAGAAACATCTCAATTGACTTTTAAGCTTCTGTCATTTCTCAGCAGTCGTAACAGCACAGTAAGAGAACGCAACGAAAAGCCACTGATCTCTGCCCCGTCATCATCGTCCTCATCATCACGGCCCAGCCCATTCATTAGAGGCGGCAGTTCTAAAGAACTGCTGGAGAGCCCAAACCCAAAGGACACACGGATAGAGCGGGAACGAGAGGGAGCTGAACCTCGGAGACAAAGCATCACGGAGGATAAAACCGAGCCGGAGCGGAGCAAAGTCAGAGAACCTGGTGAGGGAACTGAAACCAAAACTCAGAAAATGTCGTATTCAGGCTGTTTCTATGGTGGAGAAAACGTGTTGTAGACTGATGATGAGAGCTGCTTACTTATAGAAGTTAGGACTGAACAGAGATGTTTGTTTGTATTCTACCAGTAAAACCTGAGCCGGTGTCTGAGACCGTGGACAGACCTGCCCTGTCTGAGGAGGAGATTGAGAGGAAATCAAAGTCTATTATTGATGAGTTCCTCCATATAAACGATTATGAGGTATGTGTAGCAGGTACAGTTCATAATGGATGATTTGTGATAATAATACATCTCAGTAAACTGCTGATCACAGGAACATTCATTATTAAATAGGTTAAACTTCTTTTAAAAAGTTTGCATCTTCAGGTTGCATTTTAGGATCTTTTTTATAACAATTAAATCCATGTTCGTTTTCATTCAGGTTTCTAATTCTCAGGGGCCTGGATCATACTTTTTTTCTTATTTCTACAGGAAGCTGTTCAGTGTGTGGACGAGCTGGACCTCGGCTCTCGGCTTCACATTTTTGTGCGCGTTGGGGTGGAGTCCACCTTGGAGCGCAGTCAGATCACACGGGACCACATGGGCCTGCTTTTCTTCCAGCTGATGCAGAAGGAAATCCTGCCCAAACCCCAGTTCTATAAAGGGTCAGTTCACCTGCTTCATGCTACCTGATAACAATTAGTTTTTAGGAGATGCAACTTCTGAGTTTTTGCAAAGTGGTAATGGTTCCTTAATGTCTGCTCAAACAGTATATTATATTATATAATTTGAACTATTTCTTAAAAATATTATGTCAACCTTTGAATTATTTTCATCTCAAGGAAATCTGGCTTTCTTTTAGCTCAATTTGTTATTATATTATCTTTTTCCATGACGATGTTGGTATGAATATAGTGAGATTTCTCTCTTTTGTTGTTTTTCTGCTTTGTCATTAAATTTGAAACGTATGAATTAACTATGAAATATTAAACAAGTCCTTCTGAATTACCTCAGAAGATTTCTGTACACTTTTTCTTTTTTAAAGCAGCGTAAATAATAATCTGTTATAATCTCAGGTTTGCAGACACATTGGAGTTAGCGGATGACATGGCCATCGACATTCCCCACATCTGGCTGTATCTGGCCGAGCTGCTCAGCCCTCTGCTGAAGGAGGGGGGCTTCTCTATGAGAGAGCTTTTTAGGTACTGAGACGTGTGCTGCTGAAGACAAATATGGAAATGAAACATCATTTGTGAGGAAAAAATCAAATGTCTGTTGTGTCCTGTTGCTGTGATGCTTCCTCAGCCTCAGTGTGGACATTATCACTCTATTCAAGATCACTTCACATCATCTGTGTCGCCTTTTCTTTTTAGGGAAGAAAGACTAATTTCATGTTCCGAGTTATTTGGATCATGTCTTTCTCTCTGTTTTTAGTGAATTGAGCAAACCTTTGCTTCCTGTTGGAAGAGCTGGGATCTTGATCTCTGAAATACTGCACCTACTATGCAAGCATATGGTAAGCACCACTTTTATGTTGCCTTCCTGCATTTTAATCCCAACAGTGTCATCAGTGCTTTGTTTCTTTATCAATCAATGCTTTTCTCTATTGGTGCTCTTAAATTTAAATAGACATAATTAAAATGTAAAATCTGGAACTGTGATTTAAAAAACTTTAAGAGCTGCAAGTAAAGCAACAGTAATGCACACATTGTGTCCATTTGTTTGAACTCTGCATATGAATAAGTTTGCTGATAAATATCTACATGCCAGCAGAAGATATTCATAAGAAACTAGTTTAATACCATCTCCTGTATCCATAGAGCCATAGGACTGTTGGTTCTTTGTGGAGGGAATCTGGACTCAGCTGGGTTGACATTTTACCAGAGAGTGAGGATGTCCAGGATTTTATCTCGCAGCAGGTAAGTAATGCAAATTAGAGGTAAGATCTTAAGACCGAGCTCAAGCCCGAGCAGATCGGGTCGGGCCTAAAATGTCAATCATTACTTCGGGTCGGGTCGGGCTTCTCTCTCGCTGACTTTTTTTCAAATATGTTTATAAAATGTATACTAAAACTATGTGTGGATACTAAACTAAGGAATACTTGTTATAAAATTAATAATTTGGATAAAACAGAAAGTAATGTAATATATAGTTAATGCTGTTTAACTACTAAACGAGCCGCAGAGCCAGAGCATGCTCTGCGCACGTGAGCGCCCCCTTTTAATTTATTAATCTTCCCCATCGCAAGTCTGCATCTATTTTTTCCATGCTATGCCCAATATGGAGGAGCAAGAAGTTAAGGATAAACTAAAGGCAGGAGAACTGAAAAGACAAACGCGCACCGGTAAGAGTGAGGTGTGGAAAAGCTTCAAATTGATTGTTGAAAATGTTACAGAAACTTGCGTTGGCTTCGCTGAATGTAGTCAATGTGGCGCTTTGCTTTCATACGAGAGCAAAAAGACGTCACCTGGACGCTGAGCAGCATTTAAACAGCTGTACTGGCAAAAGTGATGATCGTCAAACATCTATATTATCATTTGTTTCAAAGAACGCCCCTCCTCTTCGCGCTAAGCAGACCATCGCAGACAAGTGCGAGGACTCTTGCTGTCAGGACCTTCGGGTTTGCTTCGGGCTCGGGCCGGGTTGGGTTTTAATACCCGCGGGTTGGGTCAGGCTGGATTTTTAGGCCCGATCTCACCTCTAATGCAAATATCCACTCTGGTAAAACAAGTCCAGCAGTTTACTGGGTACTTTTAACATCATGTCCTCATTTATCACACCTTTATCCTCTTTCCTTTTGCTTGACACCCACAGAAACTCCAGTTCCTTCAGTCAGACAGCTCCTGTACCGAGGCCGTTCTGTCCAAAAGAAACTTGTCTCCTGAGGAGCTGAGCCAGCAGTTAGAAAGACTCCTCCTAGAAGATATGGCCAGTGACGAGCAAATCTTTGACTGGGTGGAGGTATGAGCACATTGCAAAGAGGAAACCTCAAATAGGGACTGGAAGAGGCCTATGATGACCACTTAGCTACTGAGTGTTATATTTATTCTAATGTTTATTCATTCTGAAAAACTTTACTAAGACTGAGACTAACATTTATACACCTGGTATGTAACTCATAGACATTTCAGCCAGTGCCATATCATTGCAGCGGGGAGCTTGCATGGATGCTAGCTGCCATTAGTTAGTGTAGGAGTGTGTGTGAATATAATAAGGAGCCACTTGAAATGATTGAACCACATAAATGCCTCACTTTGATCATGTTACAACTGCACTCACTGTAAGACAGAGGAAGGCTTAAACACTGTAGAGTTGGTTGATAACAGTAGTGAGTACCAGATGAGTGGTTGCCAATGGTGAAATATAGTTAATGATATGAAATTGATGTGTTTGAGCAAATACCTTCTAAAAACAATACATGGTGCAGAGGAAAGCCATTGTGGAAAAATGGATGAATCGTCTGCTCAGTTGTGACAAACTACACCCTCTCACCTCCTCTGAATCATGCTGCTGCTTTCAGAATCGGCTCCTTTGTTGCATGTTGCAGTTTTGTTAAAGTATTTTCATTCAGTGGCATTGCATCTATGCAGAGACTTTTCAGACTACTGTCCTGCTTTGTGCTTTTTACATTTACTAAGGCAAACCTGGATGAGTCTCAGATGAGCTCGTCTCCCTTCCTGAGGGCTTTGATGACAGCTGTGTGTAAGGCAGCAGTGAAAGGTAAGCACTCAGCCCCCTGGAGGACACTTCTGTTCTCATATAGAACTGCTGATTGCAATATTTATATCACCGCCAAACTCTGAGTAGAGCAGCTCAGCACGTTTTCACCCTGCCTCTTGCTTTACTCCGCAGATGATAACACCAGCTGTCGAGTGGATACAGCCATCATCCAGAGGAGATTGCCTGTATTACTCAAGTACCTTAACTCAGACACTGAGCGACAGCTGCAAGCACTTTATGCACTTCAGGCACTGATCGTTGCCCTTGATCAGCCTCCAAGTAAGTCATACAACAGAACAAATTAATTTTTAGCTAATAATATGGAGAACATAATCTCTCCACAGACTGTCTTGCTTTCTCTCCACCTCAATCAGCTGTTTTATTAAAACTATCCATTCAGCTTGACATTACTTTTCTGCAGTAACTCCGCCCACCTCTGCTGTCCGACCAATCACACAGTACTTCTTGGAGCCTAACAAGAAAAAAACTTTTGTGTCAAACTGTCTTTAAACACGAGAACAAAATGGCATCAATTTCTTCTCATGGCTTTGAGAACAAGAGTTCTCAGTACTTGTGGAGAATGTAGCTAGCACAGAACAGTAGCTAGAGATAATTGTTATTCAAACATCCTTTCATTGAGTAGGAATCATTTGATCTGAGCTACAGGAAGTACATTCAAACCCGGTGAAGATTTTCATATTAATCTGGCAAAGCAAAAATTGATTTCTTTACGTTTCTTACAGAAAAAACCTATAAAGAAAGGTTGGGAAAAAAAAAAAGCAATAAACATCCCAGAGCCGATAAAGAAGCTTTTTTTTCCCCATTTCTTTGTGTATGAAAAGTACGCTAATCAAATGCATTAGACAATTTAGCCTCTGCATCACTACAGCAGATTCAGGGCATAGAATAATTATTTAATAAGGCATTACACAAAACTTTAAGTTAAATCCAATTTCTTTTACTTTCTTCAGAAACTTTTTTCCTTCATTTCTTCAGAAAACTCTAGTTTTAGTTTTTTTTCTCCAAATAATACTAATAGGGTTGACCATTTTAAGCTAATTTAGATTTTCCTTTGTGCTCAAGACAAGTGATGTTACAGTTTATAATGATTACACATTGAATATTGGTGCCTCTTAAACTTTGTGTTGTTCCATCAATATGATTGTTTTTATTCACTTCTACAGAATAGATATAGAACAGTGGAAGCGACAACGTGACCGTTTTGCTTTTTCCATCTTCCAGACCTTCTCCGGATGTTCTTTGATTGTCTGTACGACGAGGACGTCATCTCTGAGGACGCTTTCTATAAGTGGGAGACGAGCAAAGATCCTGCTGAGCAGCAGGGTAAAGGGGTGGCTCTCAAATCTGTCACAGCCTTCTTCACCTGGCTGCGGGAAGCTGAGGAGGAGTCTGAGGACAATTGACGAGGGAGACACCTCGGGACTCGACATAGAACTGCATCATTAGCAGCAAAACAAACTTCCAAAATGGCTGCGTGGACAGGACGACATGTTTACGGCTGGAATATTTTTTTTCTCTGCGGTACGGTTCTGTGACATGCCGCCATTTTGAGTTTGGATTCCAACGGTGGAAGCACTAAATACCTGTATCATACATAGAAAATATTTTTGTTTTAAATTTTAACTTACTTTTTTCTTTTGTTACTTTTTAAGAAGAGACTTAAAGATGCATAGGTTCTGGACTCTTTAATTTATTATTTTTTTAAGGACTGCAAATATGAAAGTTATTTAACATTTGCAGATGCTCACAATGAGAACATGGCAACAGAAGTAACAATATAATTATAACAACATTGATTGTGAGATGAAAATCCTCCCTGGATTTCACGCTGTTTGATTAAAAACAGTACAAACAAAGTTATTTGGGAATGAAGGGGAAGTGGAAATTTAAAAAATAAAAGACAAAAAAAAAGAGTGAATAAACAGGAACTATTAACGTCGTTCAAGGCCAGAGGTTATCTTGTAATAACCATGAAGCGTTTCCCTTAGCCTTGACTTGCGCTGCGTTAATATGAACATGCACCTCATGAGAGGTAGATGTATGCATCAAAGAAGCAAATCTGAACTGTACGGTTAAGACAAACGAACAAACAGGAAATGATCATAACGGCAACTTTAAAAGCCAAACAGCCAGGGTTGCTCAACACGACATGCTTGTAATACTGAAGACCTACAGAGCAGATTAAAGCTTGTAAATACATTAAAGACAAAAAATGTATTTAAAAAAAGTGACAATTCTCTTTATTTTGTTTTTTGAAACCCATAAGCTGTGCAATAATTTTGTCTGCTTGATGTGTGGTGGCCGGTGGTAAACGAGTGTTTCCGTGTTTGATTTTCACCAAGAAAAGCCATTTTACCTGAGCTGAAGGGGATTTTTGATTACTGGTTAGATCTGCTGAATCCCTTGATAATTTACAATGAATCTCATAATTGCTGACTGAAATTGTTGCTACACATTGTAGTTCAGATATAAACGTTTTTGTAATTCAAGGTAATTATGGTTTACTTGAATTTCAAGCCTTCAGGGACATTTTAGAGATTACATCATCAGCATAATCAATGAGCCAGTCTAATTAAATCATTGCAGAAAAGGATGTGCTAATCATGAATTGATACAAACCACCAAAACTGATTGAAGACTTATTTATTTATTGTTGAACAGCTCCGTCTTTTTATTATGTTATTTCGTAGTGAATTGTTTCCTTTTATTTCTTGGTTTAATAAGAATGATCAACTTCTCTGATATTGAAAGCTAAGCAGACAACCTTTACTTTTATAGAGCAAACTGACCACAACTTTACTGTGTTTTGATCACATTGATCACATGACCTGCAGATATTGTTTCTAGAATGAAGCATTTGTAAAGCTTTTAAGAAATATAACTTTAAAAATCAATTGTAGGCAACCAGCAATTAAATAGATTTAAGTATGCAACAACATCTTTGTATTTTAGGCGTTTGAAGATGGTGGTTGCATGTAGTGAAGAACAGATAAGCTAACGTATTAAAAGTATTTAACATGTCTGCACTATGGTTCAAAGTAGTCAAAATGTAACATTGTAATTGTATTGAGTGAGAATTGTGAATGTTTACTTGGTCGGTTTTATTGTTTTTGTATTTTTTTTTCTATTTTAGCTAGTTCCTTCTGCTTCTTTATTGTTTGGGTTGTCGGCGGAAATCCTTCGACGTGCTGCGTGACGCTGCACGTTAGCAACGGTCCAAGCGGGGCGGGGCTCGTTACGCGAGGAATCGAAATAAAGGATCGTGCAGAAATTTACTCGATAGTATTTCACTTTTTCCAGATAAGTACAAGGTAAGTTCACTTCGTATGAAAAAACAATTGCATTGTAAACATACTTGCACGAATTTAATGTTGGGGGAAAAAGTGGCGCTTTCTTTTTTTTTTTTTTTACCCTCTTGCAACTGAAATGAATTTCCTCTCCCTCGTGCGACGCCATTACTGTGTTCCTAAACCAATGGACAAAATGGCGAAATTGACGAAAAAAAATTCCAGCCAGCTTATTCAGCTCGTTTACACATTGAGATTTCTTGGCAAACGTTATTACGCAGCTCCGCAATACGTCGTGTCGACAGTGATCCGCGTTTTTAGGAACGGGATGTATTTTAAGTTCTGGGAAAATGGGCCGCAATGAATGAAGTGGAGCGGGAGGGGGGGGGGGTTAAGCACGCGCATTTGCGAGGGAGAAAAAAATAGTTCCCGCTCCTCTCAGGTAAATGCCTTACTAATGAGTTTTTCTTATTTTTAGCTCAGTCTGCTGTGATGCCTATCCGTCGAGCACCAGTAACTCCTACCCAGGAGAAAGCCGCCTCTGCCGCTGCAGAGAAAGGTAAGGTTGGGGTCGTCCATTATGAACAACAAACATGAATGCAATCCACTCACAGATTTCACTACGGTCAGAGACCACTACAACCCATACTGGACCTTTAGTGGAGTTTTTTTTTATTTATTAAATTAATATTCTCACTCTTAACACAGAATAAAAAGACCTCATGTCGAGAATAATTTGATTTTTATACCATGAATTTGACCTGATATGATTAAATATTAACGTCAACTCTTTTTATTGAAAGTACTTAAACAGATTTTTGCTTAACCTGCTCATAAAAAGAAGTTTAGAGACTTTATCTTGACTAAGCATATATTTTAACAAAAAGATTTCTACCTTGTTTTTAATGTCTCCAAAGAGCTAGAAGACCCCTCAGAAGAGTCGCCCCCTACTGACGAGGAGGCAGCATCTTCGGCTGCAACAGTTGAGGGTGAGGAGGCTGAGACCACTGGAGATGCAGAGCCCAATGAGAATGGAGAGGAGGCTGAAGAAGGAGCCTCTGAAGAGAAAGAAGGAGAAGGAACACCGAAAAAAGAGTGAGTTGCAACAAAGACTTGGTACGCAAGTGTAAACGCTGCGATATTTCACTTTGATGACACTTATCTGTTTATATTATCCTTACCTCTGCTGGATAACGGCAGGCTGCTCCTGTCATGGTTGCAGTGTTGCAATTCCCCCCCCCAAAAAAGAGGACCCGTCACAGCCCCTGTATATATATTAGTTAACAGACAGATGTGTCCACAGTATTGCAGGAGTCCAGGAGGAGCCCACATTGGCACGAAGCAACTATTTGTATTTGTTGAGAACTCAGCCTAATTTTCTGAAGTTTCACCTAAAAGCGCGTTGATGAAGAAGCTATAGAAACAGATCCCTGAGCTCAGGAAATAAATTCTTTTCTCACTTTACCTTGTTGGTTTTTGACACATTTAATAGTTAAAGTGCAAGGCAATTTCCTAACGTTTAACTAAATGCGATCAAACTTTAAAGTCTCATTGGCCTTTTCGGAGAAGAATCATAAAATGAAAGCGGTTAAATGATAAAAAACCTTGTAATAAAAAAAAGTCCAATTTAAAAACATAGCTGCGGGTAATTTTTTTCATTCTTTTCAGATGGTAAAGTTATAAATTTGATCCTCCTCTTCTTGTCTGGCGCTCAACCTGCCAAACCTTGTTACAACTCACAGATCAGTGATATTTCAGTTCCGACTCCTTTGTGGTCATTAAGACAGATGTTCTGAAACTTGATTTTGTCTTTCCCGTCGGTGACAAATGGACAAAGTGACAAATGCAAGGACTGCGCGGCTGGACAGTGCGCAACACACTGCTATGTTCTCCTACTAAGGTGAGGATGTGATAAAGATAAGGGTGGTGACAATCACAGTGAAATATCGCTTACTAAATGGGTAAACACTTCACTGAACTTGTGTTCCTCCTTCTGGCGACAGGATGAAGGATGGCTACAAGTATGAGAAATCCAAAACCAAGAAGGTGAAACGGACGATCCCTGCGTGGGCTAGCATCACTTCAAACAAAAACATTCCCGTTACCAACTATGCAGGGACACAGAATAAAGTGGATAACATCCTTGTTGAAGCTATAACGGTGTGTAGAAAAATGTGAGCTAGATTTTTTTTTTATTATTATTAAGTTTTTTTAAAATTGTGATGTCTTTTTTTTTCCCAGTCTTCTAACGATAGGACTGGGGTTTCTTTCCAATCCGTCATGAAATATATGCTAAAAAAATACCCAGGGATGGAACTTAATAAAAAGAAGTTTCTCATTAAGAAAGCCCTGAAGAAGCATTTGGAGAAGGGTACCATCAAACAGGTGAATGTTTCAGTTTTTTAATAGGTCGTGTCTTGCTGGAAGGAGTATCATACTTTTATGTATGGACACCTTGTTTCACGGAGTGTCATTGAATTATGTCAACGTATCTCAAACTTATTCATGTTTTTCCATTAATGTCACAGCTGAAGGGTAAAGGTCTTTCAGGAACATTTGCCATTGGAAAGCAGCCCCCTCAGTCTAAGGTGAGTCAAAATAGAAATGCAGTTTACAATACTGTCTTCAAAGAAAGTGGGAATATCATCAAAGGTTGCCTGGTTTCTGATTGGCTGGAGCTTGGTCCAGTAAGTCGGATTTATTTCCAGCTAGAGTTTGACTTTGCTACCCTTTTTATCACCGAATTCCTTCACAACTTTTACGGACTGAATTTCTAGGCACAGCCGAGGTGTTTGGGGATTGGTGTTTGGTTTCTGTTGGCTTCACTTGAGCAATTCACAGCAGAGTGTGAAGCGGCTGGGATGACAATCAGCCCCTCCAAATCTGAGACCATGGTTCTCAATGGTTGAAATGACTTCTAAGGGTGGGAGATGAGGTCCTGCCTTAAGTGGAGGAGTTTGAGTATCTCTGGCTCTGGTTCATAAGTTAGGGAAGCATGGAGCGTGATCAGCGTGGCTTCTGCAGTAATACAAACGCTGCTCATTTTTCCAGTTGCTCCATGTTTCTATCCTCCCAGCAGCCAAGAATGAGTTCCGGTGTCTCCCTTTAGAGATGGAGTGAGAAGCTCTATCATCCAGGAGGGGTTCAGAGTAGATCCTCCACATCAAGAGGAGACAGATGAGGTGGCTGAGGCAACTGGTTAGGATGTCTCCCTCCCTGGTAAGGTATTATGGGGATGTCCCTTTGGGACCTCAGGGGAGATCCTCGGCTGGGAGAATGCCTTGGATGTTTGTATACTCCTTCCCCCGAGGGAGAAATTGTGGCTGGGGAGAGGAAAGCCTGGGCGTCTCCCCATAATGGATGGAAGGTTGCCAGGCAACAAGAACCTTATTTTAAAAGTTACATTTAAAACAAGTTAACTTGTTAATATGTTACTATAGTAAGTTGTAGTTTCACGACAAATGTTAACATTTTAAAATGGTATCAGTTTCTTTGATTATACACCAATCCTGTATCATCTAATCCTTTTCATCATTGTGTTGATGTTTTAGAAAGCTGGTCAAAAGCAGGAGCCTCTGGGAGATGCCCTTCCCCTCATCATCACTCGGCTCTGTGAGCCCAAAGAGGCTTCCTACAACCTGATCAAGAAATATCTGGAGCAGCACTTCCCCAGCCTCAACATTGAGAACAGGTATAACAGAGTTGCAGCGAGCAGCATCCCTGTGGGATGTTTCAGCTTTACAGGTGAAGTCTGAAAGTAGAGCCGCATCATCTTTGGTTTATTTTTGCTTCCTGCTTTTGTTTTTTTGGGGGTTTTTTTCAGTTCTTTTCCATCTTCTTTTACAAAATGTAGAGATCTCCTAAACAGTTTTACTAAATTAAATATAAAAGAGGTTAACTTAAAAACAATTATTGCAGTCTAACAGGAACAATTCACTATCATAAGTTTTGCTTTTATGTTCCAAATTATTTTGGCACTTTTTTTTTAATCACCTAAACTTGGAGAACATCATTCTCTCCCAAACCTGCAGCCACCTTTTGATATTGCAGCATTACTGAAATAATGCAAATGTTCAGCTTTTACATCTTTCTTTCCTTGATAAAGGCTAGAATACAACCACCCCCATCATATATCAGACCGTATGCCTGTTAGTAGATACATAGATTATAAAGCCTATGTTGGCTGATTGCTTGCTCATATCTATCAACAACAGTCATAATGATGACTGAAAGACAAATAACAGTTCCTCATATTATTGTGTGAGTTATAACTTGTGGTTTGTTCATAGGCCAGATATCCTGAAATCAGCCCTGCTGAGAGCCGTAGAGAAAGGACACCTGGAGCAAATCACCGGGAAAGGCGCCCGAGGGACTTTCCAGGTAATCCTCCCAATAACTATTTATCGCTTTATTCCAAAGTGAGCAACATTTTATAATTGCACGTCTTTTAGCTTGGATCTCTCACTTCCGGGGCAAAAACGAGTTCTGATTCTCCTGTTTATCTAAAAAAAATAGTTTATATTTCTCAGGATCCCCATGCAGCAGTTGTTGGAACATGTCATGCTCTTCATCAGCCTGTAGCTTAGGAACACCTGCACTTTTCACATCACATACAGGAAAGGATCGCATACAGACTCAGCGTGGGAACTTTTGTTTTGTTGTTATATTTCATGGATATTTCAACTTCCTATCCGTTTTATTAATCTTTTTGTCCAACTGTCTCAGCTGAAACGTACTGGCAACAAGTCTCAACTGAAGGGCAGTGTCGTGGAGGAGGCCATCACAGTTGCTATCACAGCCATGAACGAGCCCAAAACCTGCAGCACCACATCTCTACGTAAATACCTCATAGATTCAAACAAGGAAATGAGGGAGAATCAATTAGGTAAGGATCTCTGTGTGCCTTGCAGGACAGGTGATACACATGACTGATTGCATTCATGTTCTTACTGTTTACAACTGATTCCACCTATAAAATATCACAAATGGGAATTTAACACAAGTGCACATAGTTTACATCTTGTTACAATTGTTGCTCTGATCCAAGGAAACATTAAAAAATATATTTGCATATTACAATTGGTGAGTGATGGTTACAGTATATTGTGGTTATACGACAGTATACTGGGAAACTGATATTTTTCGCTCTCTGTCATACCTCCATCAAAATCAGCATGTATGCTAATCTGCAACACACTATAAGGTTGCAATTATAATGGTTCTGAACTGTAGAAAACTAAATTGTTTGGGTGAGCTATTATTTTTATGCTCCGCATGTAATGTGCATTTTCTTATGTTATGTCTAAATGTTTTGAGTGCCAAATATTCTAAAAGTGAATTTCTTCAGTGGCCAACCTGAGGAGGACTCTGAAAAAGTGCAAAGTGCTCGGCTGGATGGAGCAGATCACTGGTCATGGCTTCACGGGGACCTATCAGCTCTCCTTCCCCTTCTACCCTAGGTATTCCACCTCCTCATGAGGCTTGTCCTGCTTTAAAAAACATTTATTAATATAAATTACATTTTGTCAGATTTTTAGCTGTGGTTGTAGCAGGTTGCAAGTAATCAAATGCAGTTTAGAACAATTATTAAATCAGATTTAATGACTTGATTTTTTTTAAGTCTGTGCAAAAGCAAACCTTTTGTCATGTAATATAGTCGTTCAAAGAGCTAAAACTAATGACTAAACCGGTAAATGTTTCTCTCTTTTATTTTCATGTTTCCTTTTAGTCCAACCATCTTGTATCCTGACAAGTTTAAAGACATTCCGAAGAAGCCGACTAAAACAAGGAAGATGGCCGAGTCTTCTGATGAGGAGTCTGAAGAAGCGGAGGAGGAGGAGGAGGAGGAGGAGGAGGAGGAATCTGAAGATGAAGCTCCCCCTAAGAGGTACAGGCAATAGCCTCAAATGTTTGTCATCATTTTATAAGCGCATCAGATTATATGATTTCAATCATACTTATCAAACTTTCTTCATCTTGATATCACTTGTAGAAATGCACCGAAAAGGCCTCCACCAAAGGCTCGCCGCCCTCCACCAGCCAAGAGATCCCGGAGTAGCAGTCAGTCAAAAGCTAAAGGCAGAGGACGTGTCCTTGCAAAGAAGTCTCCTGCTAAGAAAGCAGCTTTATCAGCCAAAAGATCAGGAAGTAAACAATCAGCCCCCAAGGAGGAATCTGCAGCAACACCTAAAGCAACACCTGTCAAGAGAGGCGCCCCTTCAAGAAAGCCCAAAACCCCAGCTGTTAAAAAGCTCGGCAAAAGGGGATCCAAGAGACTTGTGTCCAGAGAATCGTCCCCCAAAGAGGACGCTGTTGAAACAGCAAGGAGCAGGTCCAAGCAATCTGAATCTGAAGAATCAGCTGCCGAGGAGCCTGTTGCTAAAAAGCAGGCAACCAAAGGTGGATCTAAAAAGCCTGCATCAAAGGTGTCCTCTGCTGAACCTAAAGGCAAAAAGGAGACGAAGAGCAGCAGGAAGCCTGCTCGGAAATCCAAGAGGGGAAGAAACTGAACCCAGGAGCACCTTCTACAAACTGGGCTGCGCTGATGTTGTAGCAGTCTGTGGCTTGGTTTCAGTGCTCTATTTTTATTGTCTTCTTCCTTATTAAAAGGGGAAATAGTTTAGTTTTTATTTCTATTGTAGAATGATTATCCTTCAAGTTAGATTAGCTGTACCTGGAAAGTTTTGGAAATTCTTTTTTTTTTATTATTATTATTTCAGTGCATAAAGAAAGCCTGGTTAGTGTTGCCATTAAAGCTGCCTGATTTTTGAAAGCATAGAAATCCATCATACTGTAATTATCACGTAGTAATTTCAGTTTTATACGTTCCTCATTCACCTTAGGTTCTTGGTAGCACACTTCCTAATCTCAAATCTAATCATATATCAGTGTTTCAGAGAGATGAGTATGTTTTGGAGTTAAAATGCATATAGAAAAATTCAATTGTTTACAATGTTTCTTTATAAAAGTGTTTTTTTTATATACATTTTCCTTGTGGTATAGGTTAAAGTTATAAAAAACACAGTACATGCAGCACTGTGTCAGAATCTGAAACATTTCTCCACATTTATTCATGTTAATGTAAACGCTCTGGTTTAAAAAACCCTGCAGGGGTCAGGTTGAGGATGAGCAGCGAGGCGAAACACTTAAATCATTTTGGGGGGAAAGCGGTTTCATAATGTGTGTGTGTGTGTGTGTGTGTATACGGGCATAAAAATTTACCTTATTCCTTCACAGCTGTTATGTTGTAAAAAATGTGTTGTGAAAAAGAAACAGGAGGATAATAGTTCATACATACCCTGCATGCATGTATTCCTTGTGTTGTTAAGCTTTTTCAAAGTCATTAATAAAATGGCTATATTTGTACATTTTTTGACATTTCATTGTGTCTTGTTACGGCTGAATATTAAGCTGCATAATTCCTTCAGGAAAGCCTTCAAAGATTTTTCTGAAATTTTCAAATAAGGATAACTCACTAATAATGACTTGGTCTTTGTTCATGGCCATTTTTTTCTGTTTACATATTAATGAGCCTAAAATGTTTTCATCAAAGATGAAAAGCCTAAAAACAAAAACACTTCTTGGACTTAACTTTGAGAAGCTAAGTTGTATCACTAGGTGTAAGTAATTCACACTTGGGTAATAGATCAGCTGCTTGTTATTTACCTAAAGCTTGTTTCAGGGAAGATTGTTTCCATGGATTATAAAAGTACAAGTAAAGACGGCTTAACCAGATCTAAATGATTACAGGGGAAGTCAAATATTGGGCATCCTCCCAATGACAGTGTTGCAGTAGGAAGTTGAATTAGAGAATTACGCATCCAGAACTTTACACCTCGGCAAAGTGTTGGGTTTTAATTGCTGTATCTAATAGAAATCCATTTTATAGTTTGGTTTGCTCTAATTGATCCATGAGTTCTCAGACATGCTGCATAATCAAGCCGAGCCAATACATGAACTTACCATAAAAACGCAGTGAATTCCAGACCGCATTAGTGCAACGTGTTTGAGCACAGTCCATGTGGTGAGGATTCCTCTGTTTCCATTACTGACCGTTTTCATCCAACACACCTTGTCTGGCTCTTACCTGGTTTAGTATAGCTTGTGGAGGACCTGACGGACCGCTGATAGGAACAGCAGGGGTGGCCAGTTCCATTTCTCTTAAGCCGCAGTCCTGCAAGTGTTGGGAAGTTTCCCCGCTGTACTACACCTAACAAAATGAACAGACTCATGCAGAGCTTGACCTCAAACTCTGCATGAGTCTGTTAATTGAGCTTGATGCGTGTCGGGTGTGTTGCAGCGGGAAACTCTACAGGACTGCGACTGGAGAGGACCGGATTCAAATAAGCCTTTGGATATTTGGATATTAACATAGTGAGCAGTACAAGCAGGTAAAGTACAATACAAAAATAAAAAGATAAAATATTGAAGGACAAAATAAGGACATAGTTACAGAATTCTGATACAAATACAAACGCACACAAAGTTTAACAAAAAATGGCATAATGGGAAGAACTTATGATAAAAAGCAATACGTTTAGAGCTTTGCTGGTAATTTAAGAGACTTTATTGAATATTTTAATTGGAAAACTTTCAAATAAAGGGAAGGATTTAGCTCTTTTTTGTTTGTGTGTGTAAAATATGGCATGAAATATTACATAATTTGATGCAAATTCAAGATATAGTAGCATATGATGTATTTTTTTACAAAGTGAGTGTTTGGTTTTGGAAGAGTTAAGGAAATGCTGGAGCAAGGAAAGCTGACCAGAAGATTTTGATGATCTTACAGTCAGAAAATAAATGTGAGATGGTTTCAATGTTTAAATGAAAAAAGGAGCACAAATGTTGTCTGTCAATAAAGGAGTTAACCAGGTAAATTTATGCAAAATTTTCAAGTGAATTTCTTTGATTTTGTTGGACATGCAGTATTTTTACTGCAAGAGCCTTCGCCATTTAATGTCAGTAATCTGAGAGCTAAAAAAAACAACAACAACTTCCCTCTGGGGACAATGTTGTATTTGAGAATGTGTTTATTATTACTGGTTTAGTATTTTAGATCAGGCCATTCAGCATCCTGTCTATTAAAAGTCAGCTTGAAACAGCTGCTTGTGTTACAGCTTAATGTTGTTTGAAAGGGACATGGAAATTATGTATAAATATAATGCATTCATATGAATCATACTTCCACGTTCATCAAAAAGTATATTTCTATTAAACCAATTAGATTAAAAAAAATATTGCTTTGAAGAAAATTACAAATATTCCAGAGAAAAGTTTAATGTGTTGGGAATTTAGACAGCTTGATTTTCTTGAATTTCTTAGGTAGGAAATGGCCCTTTAAAAGAAAAGAGAAATACCAGATAGTCTTGACTTGATAGCTTCTACATTTAAAGTCCTGTCTGTCTTATGAGAGAACAGCATTTTTTACTTTGTGTGGTTTATTATTTAAAGAATATATTATTAACAGATACATTAAGTGCTTTGTTTATCATTAATAACTTTTTTTAATCACAAATCTTACTTTTTAAAAGTAAACAGGTCTACTTAGCTAACCAATTTATAGTTACATTTTTGCTCCATGCTATAGGCTTATTTTTGTTCTAAAATGATTATTTAGGCAACTTTTTATCAAACTAAATAGCCTACTTTTTCTGGGTAAAAAGAGAAAAAATAAACCTTGAGACTTCTCAAACTTTATTTTCCTTCAAGTAGGCTATGTGTGTGTGTGTATGTGTGTGTGTGTGTGTGTGTGTGTGTGTGTGTGTGTGTCTCTGTGTGTGTGTGTGTGTGTGTCTGTATTTGTGTGTGTATATCTGTGTGTGTGTATGTGTGTGTGTGTGTGT
>JBAMIG010000003.1:9944713-9955590 GCA_037177335.1 Kiunga ballochi
TGTGTGTGTGTGTGTGTGTGTGTGTGTGTGTGTGTGTGTGTGTGTGTGTGTGTGTGTGTGTGTGTGTGTGTGTATCGTGGTCTTGTCTTGCGCAATAAGCAGAAATGTAGGCTGGGGGATGTTTACGCAATTCGCAACTCGTCACCTTCCGTCAAATTCAGATGGAAGTAGCTTTGAAATACAACCTTTCCCCTAAACCCCTCGCACGAGCCCCGCCTCTTCCAGCTGCACACCTGAGCCACAGAGCAACAGCACCAGGTAAACGCGAAGAGGACTTTGGTGTTGTCTCTGTCAGCTACAAAGACAAAGAAAAACACATATTAGTAGGAGTAGGAGGAGGTGAGTGCTTAAAAGCTTTGTTACAACCAGACTAAAGTTTGTTTGGGGCGACGTCCCGTCGGGAGAAAACGTTTGGAGAGGTTTTCTGTCATTTGAATCCACGCCCTTTGAATGTCGCCCTCTGTTCCGGAAGATTTCGGGTGGGATTAACTCAGAAATGAACATTTTTTTTCAGCTTACTGGAAACTATTTAAAGATAATTACCGTGTTGGGAATGGACCAAAAGGCGCAGTGACTTGCAAATCTTGGCGCGTGCGAGAAGTCAATGCATTTTTTGTGCTCTCGTCATTTTTTGGTGTAAAATACTCAATTATAACCAAGTTGTTTTATGTTTTAGACACTTGAAACGGTGTTTACATTTGAGTTGGTGGGCTATGTAGCTATTTCATGTCTTGACATTTGATCTTTTGCTACCTGGATTTCCAGAGTAAACCGACAGCATGGGTGAGGCGCCGGTCAGAGATGATGGGACTGTCACACGGACGGCAGAGGTTAGTCTAGAAATATAATATTTACGCCTTTACTGGTGTGTCTGTGTTTTCTTTAAACCCCTGTCTTTGCTGGTATAGTATGTTGGCTCATTTCCTGTGGATGACCACTGTCTGGATGAGCAGATAGAGCAGCTGCACAGACAGCTGAAATCCCTCACAGTGAGTAGGAGGCTAAATTCTTAGTTTTTTTTTTCTTTTCCACATCTACTTGTTGTAAGATGCCAAATAAAGTGGATGTCTTTAATCAGGCATGCAAGAGAAGAAGGCCTGTATGCTTGAAGTTCTCTATTAAAGGGGTGAAGATATATAATGAGGATGAGACGGTTAGTGTTGTTGCTTTTATTTCTTATGGAAACATAAAACAGTTCGATGAGTTTGCTGTCTCCTGTTTTCAAGCACTTATTTTTCTCTATCTGCAGACTCTCCTGATGGCCCACGCTTTGCGCAGAGTTTCTCTTTCTACTGCACGCCCCACTGATGCCCAGTTTGCCTTCGTATCTCATAACCCAGGCAGCACTGATGCCCAGCTCTACTGCCATGTCTTTAAAGCAAGACATGCCAGAGCAGTAAGTAGTCAATATGCTTTTATGTTTTACATTAAAGCTCCAAGCTCCCTGTTCAGAAAATACACATCTTTTTTTTATCATGGTAAATTTTTCTTGCAAAGGCATTGCAAAAACACTATTTCAGTTAGTTTATTTCAGACAGGAAGGGGTATACAAATGCACACAATGTGAATTTTAAAGAAACCCCAATGAAATAATTTTGTCCACCTGTGGAGGACCTGCTGGATGAATTGATTGGAGGTATTAACTTTTGAATAAGAGGACATTTAGAGGGTACTCTGTCATACAAGGAGTTCAATTGTCTTCAAGATCAGAGGAATTAAAGGTAATCGAAAGAAATGTTGCTTTCTAATTTGTAAATGTCAAGTGTGCTTATATATATATATATATATATCTTTTTTTTTTCATTTAGAATTTTAAATGTTTTTTTCCTTTTTACCGGCTTACAGTATGTATCTGGATAGCTTGATGAAGCTATTAAAGAGTTTTGACTAATACTAGTGAAGTCCAAAGGAAAATGCTGGGTGTCTGTACATGAACTGAGTTTTGGTGCGTCATGTCAGAGATGTTGACAAACGACAAGAAGCAATCCTATCCGAGTTGTAGCATCTTTTATAAATATGGATTAAGTTTTAAATTCCTCCAAGCTCCTATCATACACATATCAGCAGTTCCTGGGAAAAGGACCCTGATGTCATATCAGAACTGAAACTAATCTAATTTATGACGCTTGGATAAATTTGAAAGATAAAACAATTATCTTTAAAACTATTTTTTTTGTTATTATTATTTCTGCATAAATGTTTTTTATTTAAATACATGCAGAGGAACAGAAAAGTAAACATTAAAAACTATCAAGACCTGCAGTGATGTTTGCTGTAGCTGTGTCCCAAAACTGGAACAATGAGAGAAAACTGTCTGCAAAGTAAGCTTACCATGATGATCCTGCAGCAGTGCTAAATGTGTATAATTTAAAAAGGTAAAACATTTGGATGGACTACAGAGATATGCACTTATTTGTACAATTCCATCATATTACACAATATAATCATCTTCTGGTGGCTTTGGGCCCCTCCTAAATAAGATTAGCTGATCTGTTTTGTCAAAATGACACCAGCTGATTTTGTATCTGTATTTACATTTTATTAACCTGAAATGTTTAACTTGTGATAAAACCTGATACTGTTGATCCAACATTAAAAAAACAAATCAGGTGGTAGCCGGAGCAAAAAAACAAAAACGTTATCTTCCTTGATCTTTGAGGTTTATTGATGGCACTGACCTAGAGAGAGAGAGATGGGATAAGCCAGGAGTGGATTCTGTTTTAACCTATCATGGTTATGGATGTAACTTGTTCTCGCGTCACCACTAAACACTCCTGTGGAATATCTATTTACTAAATCAGTCTAATTACTAACACTTAAGTTTAACCTGAGTGTTGTCATGCTTTCTCCTCTAGGCCCAGTTCCTGAATCTGCTACTGTGCCGTTGTTTCCAGTTGTTTTACTTGGAAAAACACCCCGAAGAGGCTCAGGAAGAAGCAACTGGCTCGGTACCTCAACGCAACCCCTCACTGCTCAATCGTGGCTTCCCTCTCAGCGTCAGCGCTCTGGTTTCCTTTAGAAGAGCACCGTTTCGAGGGTTGTTTCTGAGCACAAAGGTTTGGACTTTATCTTGCTGCCCTTCTAGACAATCTAAATGACCCAAATAAAACCATTTATTCCTGACTGACTTTACCAATTTAAAAGGATTTTGTAAGTCAAGCACCAAGTGTGTTAAATCTAATGCAGTTTTAACTCTGTCATTAACCACCTGCCCAAACATGAGCAATCTGTCTGTCCGTCTGTCTTTCTGTTTGTCTTTATAAATAGAAATCTAAATCTGGAGATGACAGCCAAGATGAAGTCTTTCCCACATCCTCTCCCTCTCTGATGCGCAAGAAAGTGATCCGCACCAAAGGGCTGCGTTCTGGTGCTTACCGCTCCTTCACTTTCACACCAGCCAAACAGAGTATTCATCGGGAGCGCCTGAGCGTGTCACAAGGTGGGCCAAGAGTTCACAAAGCGCTATCCAGAGTCAAAGAACTGATTAGGTAAAGAAAACCTCTCGATGTTTTGAGCAGGAGTCTCTCACAGCTGTGGTGTGATGTCAGAGCTAAAGTCATTTCACATGGGTCAGATAAATCTTCTCAAAGCTTTTCACTATTTAGTTTCTTGCTTATCTTGATGTGAAGCATTACAATAAGTACAAAAGCCACGTGGGTTTTAGGGAGTGCCTAAATCACCACATTCCACTCAATGAGCTAAGTTTATTATGACCTCTTTCCAACAAACACAAGTTCTGGAATAATTAAAGCTTTTTTTCTTTTAAACTTTCTTGTGATGAATCAATGGGATCAATTACACACTGAGATCTTTTCTCATACTGAACAGGAAAGGATCAAGACAATATGCTAGTGAAGAGCTCAAAAGCTCCAAGACTGTCCGAAACAGAGGAAGCATTGGCTCAAGCGGTGTGGACATGGGCTGGTATCGCAATGTTAGTGCATCTAATCTCATCTAGTCTACATGTCTCGATCTTATTTTAAATACATTTGTGTTTGTTTCTCTGTTTTTTCTTCTAAATTTTGCAGTGACAGCAGCTACTCCCTCCTCGCAGATGATGTTTTAGGATCATATCTATTGTGCCAACACCCTAGAAAACCTAAATTTGGTTCTCTCATCATTCACTTTTCCTCTGGTCTGACCACCTATCTCATAGAAAGCACCCGTAAAGGGAAAATCTTACTGGAGGTAAATGTTAACTGATGGCTGGTTGGTTTCTTTAAATGTGAGGAAGCATAGATATAATTTAGATATTTTGAATATTTATGACATAAGTATGTGGGTCATAAAAGGGCATCTGAACTCTAACAATTTACTTGTTACCTTTTTTTTTATCCATCCATCCAATTTTCTACCGCTTAGTCACTAACAGGGTCACGGGGGGGCTGGAGCCTATCCCAGCTGTTTTTTTTTAGAATAATAATAATAATTAGAGATGATGATTATAATAAAAAATAGTTTAGTTTTCCATGTTTAAAAATTGATATGCATGTATGAGAGAGTGAAATTAGGGTCTTTGAATTTATGTCTATCTTTATGTTTATGTCAAGTGTAAAAGCCTTTAAAGCCTGATGCTAGAAATATGTTATTATTTTAAATCTAATTTTGAAAGTCATTATTTGTCCTTGTACTAAATGTAAATACATATGTATAGGCAGACCAGTTTGTATTTAAAATGTCAAAACGGCACAAATTTAGCTATAAAATGAAAATAATTTATTGATCCCAGAGAAAAATTCAAATTGTAGTAGTTTTTGTCTTTAATAGAAAAAAATCACTTAATATGTTAAGTCTCTAAAAGATTTTTGAAACTAGTAGTAAATTCATTGATTGTATTCAAACTTACTGCTGTGATTTTGCACTAATTTAGTTTTCTCCTTGTTGTAGAAATGCAAGATGGAGTTCAATTCTGTTGCTGAGCTTATTGAACACTACACAGATACCCAGGATGAGCTGCCGTGTCTGTTGAGCTGTGCACGGGTGAACCACTGCTATGAGTGGGAAGAAAATGCCAAAACACAGCAGGCTCCAAAGCTTTACAACAGCCCAAACAAAGCCAAAGTGAGATACCCACAGAAAGGAATGGATATAAATGTCATGTCTCTGGGTTGCCAGCCTCAGAGGATGCAGAATAAGTGACACTCTTTCTTCTTCTTTTCACGTTTCTTTTCTCATTGTAAAATCACTTGGTGTGAGGAGACCACATTAATGATAAATACAATGCATCACTACTCAGAGTTGGTCTTTATTTACATTTCTATAAACATTTCACCAAGGTACCTACTTTTCAAAAATTGTACTTGGCACTTTTTCAATATTAAGTTTTTTATAATACTTTTATATGTGCTTTTTAGGCATTGGTAGTTGTGTGTGTGTGTGTGTGTGTTTCTTTTTAGGTGAAACTTAACAACTTGTATCTGTAGTAAATGACTTTTCTAAAAAAAAAAAAATACCCAAACTATCTTTATTAAGATGTGATGCATATATTTGAACAAATTGAACCCTTTTTCCATTTTAAACTTTTTTTTTTTGTAAAAATATACACACACATTATTTCTTTTAATTGGTAAAAATGCCAGCGATTGTCTTGTAAATCGGTCTAAAACATGGTTATGTTTATGTTAATCATGTTGCTTACAGTTCAATGTGTTAGATTTTCAGAACTAATTTTTGTTCACAGGATTTTTCACAGTGATTTTGTTTTCCTCTCTTATGGAATTTTTAATAAGCACTTTAAAATGTTTGTAATTGTACTGTTTTCATTCTTGGAAACACTGCTGAACAATAAATCATGCATGTTCTCCTGTCAGTCCACATCCTTACACACTGATATCCTATTATTTGCAGCTTGGAGCAAAAAAGCAAGAAAAAGGATTTTCATTGTTTTTCTTCTTTTTAATCTGATATTCAACATGTTTTGCTGTTTACCTGCACTAACACACCTGATGCAAATCAAATAGATCCAACTGCTTCTTGTAACCTATTAGGTAATTTCAGTCAGCTGTGTAACAGCATGGAGACAACAAAAATCCTGCTGGATACTGGCTTTTGTTGTTTAGTAATATACCAAATGTATGGAAATGGATAAAGATATTGGATCTATTCTGGCTCTAAAATCTTTTGGCTCTTCCAGTAACCTGCAAATCATAAAAATCCTTATACATATTTTTTCTCTTCCATAAAAATGTGATTTAAAAAGAAAATGTAGGTAGGCTAGAATATGTAGCCTTGTTCTTTATCCTAATTGTTTGGAGTAAGACAGAAGAACTTAAAAGGTTTTCTAACCAGAATGAAATGCGATGAAAGGAAATAGTCACTATATGTCCACAGAACAGTTGTATTATTCGGTTTTCATTTAATGTTACTAGGCTACCTCAACCAAATTCAATTATCCACTATAATGGGATCGTGGGAATTAATTTCTGGTGTTGTGATCAACCTTTTTGAGAAGAGCGTGCTTTGTGCAAAGAAATTCAATAATCCCAAGCAAATTTTTAGAGTCTGTCTCAATTTCGTAGTGCACTGGAAGGTAGTGCGTAAATGGCTACGTAAACGCACTTAGACATAGTGCGAGAAGTAGTGTTCGTGCGCTGATTAGGTACGGGCTACATTTCATCCTAAATGAGTTTTAACGCTCTCGGACGTGGTGGATTCTGGGTAAATATGGTAAAAGAGGGTAGTTTAATTAAATCCAGCTATTATAACCACAAAAATGTGTCACTTTTATTGGAAACGTTTGTTCAATTAATAATGATCAATGAGCCAATTAACTGTATGTTAAATAATTCAAAGGTATAACAACATATTCAGGGTTTTATCTTTCTGTAATTCTTTGTCAATTTTCTTAAAATGGCGCCTGGCCATTACGCACCCCTCCTCCTTGACGGTCATATATGGTTGCTAGGCAACTTCACAACGGCGTTGTGCAACGAGCCGAAAGACTGTAAACAAAATGAAATAATAGGTAATGAGGAAACTTGGCGCCGTGACAGAAATAATTTATATTTCTGTTTCCATTTATCAGTATGATTTATTCTTTTAGTAGCTGTCAAATAGAGCTTGTTTTTTTTTGTAATTTATTTGTGTTAAGTAGACGGATCCCGCAAACACTCTGTAAGTATATAATAGAATGAAACGTTTTGACTTCTGGGGTTACTTATCATCAGTTCGTGTGGAGTGAATGTAAGAACATGGGTTCCGAGTCTATTAAGGTGGTGGTCAGGTGCAGGCCCCCGAATGACAGGGAAAAGGCTCTCAACTCTAAGATTGTACTTTCCATGGACCTACACCGCTGCCAGTGCTTCATTGAAAAACCAGGGGTAGCGGATGAACCGCCTAAACAGTTCACCTTTGATGGGACATACTACATTAACCAAACAACTGAGCAGATGTACAATGAGACTGGCTATCCTTTAGTTGAGGTAAGTTTTTTCTTTTGTAATAGACATCATGTTTGTCACTGGATACCCTTATTCCAGCACATCCCATTATTTATTTAACATGCTGCTCAGTCACAAAGAAAACTACTTTATATATTTTTACAGGGTGTCACTGAAGGTTACAACGGCACTATTTTTGCGTACGGACAAACCGGAAGTGGGAAGTCTTTCACCATGCAGGGTGCGTCTGAGCCTGCAGCTCAGAAAGGCATCATTCCCCGTGCTTTTGAGCACATCTTTGAGAGCATTCAGGTATGTTGGGAAGCTCCTCAACCCTGATGATGTATAAAAAGCATTTAAATTATTCAAAGCCTCCATTTCTGTTCGTTTCAACTATGTTGTTCAGACTTAATACTCAATGCTCTATTTTTTTGTGCAGATTTGTCTAAACTTTTGTTTGCATACAAAGAGTAACTTGTATTTGTGTGTAAGCTAGTGTGCAGAAAATACAAAATTCCTTGTGCGGGTGTCTTACCTGGAAATTTACAATGAAGAAATCAGAGATCTCCTGGGAAGTGACACCAAACAGAGATTGGAGGTTGGTTTCTGTTGTTTCTACATACTTGTGAAGGAACTTTGTGTATAAACAGAAACCAAAGGTTTTGTTATTATATAAGTATTATGAAGCACATTTCACAAAATTACAATGAGTTATGTGTTGTGCATAATACTTAATGCACATCTTGCCATTGTCACTCAAAAACATTGTTAAATGATTCCTTAAAGGTTATTGTGTGTGCTTCATGTGATTAATGAACGCCTAGCTAAAAGAGCACCCAGAGCGTGGGATGTATGTACGAGACCTTTCCATGCACACAGTGCACAACGTGGGGGAGTGTGAGAGAATCATGGAGCATGGCTGGAAGAACCGAGCAGTAGGCTACACACTGATGAACAAAGACTCCTCCCGCTCCCACTCAATCTTCACAATATATTTGGAGATCTGCAACACTGGTAATCATGCAAATACCTATTTAAAAAAAAAAATACTGACAACGTGTATGCTTACAAAATGGGCAAAATGTGGTGCAAAAGTAAGTCCAGAGATATTGAACATAGACTCACAATTCAAAAATGTTGCCAGTTTTTATTTTGCTTTGATATTTCATGATGGACCTAAAAGTTATACATTTTGTTTCCATTTGAAACCTTAAATTTTAGATGCAGATGGCCACGATCATTTACGAGCCGGAAAGCTCAACCTTGTGGACCTTGCAGGAAGTGAGCGTCAGTCTAAAACTGGTGCCACTGGTGATCGACTCCGTGAGGCCACAAAGATCAACCTGTCCCTCTCTGCCCTGGGCAATGTCATTTCTGCCCTGGTTGATGGACGCTCCAAGTACATACCGTACCGGGACTCTAAGTTGACAAGGCTGCTGCAGGACTCTCTAGGAGGAAACACACGCACCTTGATGATCGCTTGTCTCTCTCCTGCAGACAACAACTATGAAGAAAGTCTTAGCACACTGCGGTATGCAAACCGGGCCAAGAGCATTCAGAATAGACCTCGAATCAATGAAGATCCCAAGGATGCTCTTCTACGAGCGTATCGGGAAGAGATCAAGAAGTTAAGGAGGTTGATCGCAGGCCAGCTTGGCATTGCTGATCAGTCTTGTGAGTGAATAATTCTCTAACCTTTTGATTAAAAAAAAAAAAAGCATTTTCATAGTCGTTCTTTTTTTTATTATTATTATTTTATGTTGTCTTTTCATTTATTTATCATACAGCTCTGCTGGCTGGCCAGTCTCCAGCTGTTCTTCCAAGGCCACATTTCAGCACTACTGAAGAAAAGAAGGAAAAGATAAAAGAGGTAAAAACACTGCAGACACAAATGTATCACTTCTATGCATGCACTGAACAAAAAGAAGGTGATTTATGGTTTGTATTCCACTCTCTCTGCAGGAATATGAAGAGAAACTGGCCAAGCTGCGGGCTGAGTACAACGCAGAACAAGAGTCCAAGGCAAAGCTACAGGAAGACATTGCTGCTCTAAGATGCTCATATGAATCAAATCTGTCTAATCTGGATATGGCACATCCCAGCAGGGGGAGCTCTGACCTTAAGAACGGTAAGGAAGAGAATAATGCAGCACAGCTACACTATAAATTGGTCTTGTTGACTATTTTTCTTGTTATTTTGCTTTGACTGGTTCTTAATATCAGTGACCTCCAGCTGTATGAGTCCGTTTGTTGAGGAGCTCTGCATCAACAATGATCCCACGTCCCACAGTACAGCTGCAGCTGCTTCCCAGACAAAGGTATGGCCATCCACTGCCTCCCACATTTACTGCTGATGATTCACATTATGTATCAATAAGTGAGGTGTGAGAACAAAACTATGAATCCAGCTTTTTTGGCCTGATATTCTTCATACAGGTGAGCCAGCCTGCTGAGCCATGTCTTGCAGTTGGTGTCCAAAAAGACCTGGATGGAGATGAGCTTACACAATCAGCTGATGTCGGTGGATTAAGACCACTGGACCCAACTCATGTTCTGGAGAGGTTCGTGAGCTTCCATGCAATAAACAATCTAACCTTATCTTTGCATATGCAGCATGTATTATTAGTGTGGCTGTAGATTCTAATGTGGCTACTATATGTGATAAAGATAGAATGGAGATCAACATTTTGACTTGAACTAGAATGCTTTTGTGCATGTTCAGCAAAGTAATATGCACAGGTACCAAAGTGAAGTGCAACTCCCACCCAGACCTGCAGGATTCTTATTCCTCCATCTCTTCCCAGACTGCAGCAGCTGGAACAGGAGGTGTTAGGAGGGGAGCAGGCCACAAACAAAGACTTACAGCAGAAACACAGACAAAGGAAGAACCTCGCCGACCAGAGAAGAGATAATCTCATCCACGCTTTGTCAGATAACAGTGAGGAGAGTGAAGATGTGATGTTGAATGTCTACAATTCAATCCAGGAGGAAGTTTATGCCAAAAACCAGATGCTGGTCAAAGTCCAGAGAAAGGTGGGTTGTGCTACTAGCAGGAAAAAGAAATCAGAGCTTTTCTGTGGATTAAAAGAAACCCAAATCTGGATCTTATCACTGGCACAAAAACATACAGCATCAGTAAATGGTTGCTTCTGTTGGTATCTAACTAAATGCAGTAACAAATGTGTGAATTTTTATTTTTCAATTTATTTAAAATTCTGTTTAATCTATTTAAATGTATTTGGATCATTTCACAGTTTTCTGATAATGCCAGTTTTGTTTCTCTTTGACTGTTTTATAGTTTTAGTCTATAGTTCAAGCCATGCTAGACAAATTAGTTCAAACTTGAACTGATTCATATATGTTTCAAGTATTAAGTATTTAATTGGCTTTTTAACCTGAGAAACATAGTTTGTGTATTAAAATAACTGTCATTGCATCATATAAAATATGAGAACTTTGATTAAAGGGTAGTTGATACATGATAAGCTGAAACCCATAT